>ML780849.1:709868-750143 GCA_009831015.1 Picea engelmannii | reverse complement strand
TTATACTCCCTCCATAAATGTATCGATAAAAAGTTAACAAATAAAACTTACCAATATACATACAAATTTGACACAAAAAGAAAAAAAAAGTTATATATTTCACACAAATAAAACCCAAGCATACAAATTAGAATTGGAACAAAAATAGCATATAAAACTTTTATTTCACACAAACTTATGTGACAAAAGAATTTCCTTCCATATAAAACTTAGGTATCAGATCCACTTGATAATAAATTCAATCTACCCTCCATAAAAAGGGCTTAAAAAAAGGTTTTGCCTATTTTTAGAGGCAATGTATCTTAATGTATAAGATACAAAAACAATTCTCAATTTCTAAAGGCATTCTAAGATTAAAGAGTTCTTTTCATTTTGCAAATCACGAGTAAATTGAGAGTGGCACTTAATGTTGTTGAAGTGCATGCCCACTTCTTCCTTGATTATGGCTCATTTGGTGCCAAAACCTTATTGTTAGTGTATTCTATATGTAGCAGTATCGTATGGATGATTCTACTAAAGGGCACATTCTTTTTATTCATTTAGAGCGTACTAAAATTGAAATAAGTCTTACAGAGAAAACATGTAGCAAGAACTTGTTTGTGAGCTTTCATTAAGAAGTCAAGCCTATTGGGAGTATTTCACCATTTTAGGTGTGCTAACTACTCTAGCAACATACCCGGCTTCTCAGGTAATTTTTTTTCTCACTGAGATGTTTTAATTGATAAGTAACAACCAAATTTCTTCTTTATTATGGCATTGAACATTAGGAGGATGCTCAGCAATCTAGTGACATGTGGTTGCAAGAGTGGAACTAGGAAGGGAAGATGTAGTATATATGTTGTATATACACAAAATTGAGAGGTTGGAAACGAAATGAATGCCTTTTTTTATCCTTGCACCAGTGGTCTAGTGGTAGAATAGTACCCTGCCACGGTATAGACCCGGGTTCAATTCCCGGCTGGTGCATTAAAACTGTTTCTTTTACCTTTTCGATTTAGGTTTTGAGCTTGGTTGAAGGTTTATGTCTCTGTAGTTGAGTCTGAATCTGAATTGTACAATATTTGCTGCCCTTAATAACGAAACTCAAATTGTTTCATCTCGTCCTATTTAGCAAGCCGCCATTAGTAAAAAACCAGAATATCCTTCTAAAAGATTGAGCGTCCATGTCGCTGTAGTATAGTGGTGAGTATTCCCGCCTGTCACGCGGGTGACCCGGGTTCGATCCCCGGCAACGGCGTGAATTTTTGCTTCAACTGGTGCAATCTGCAATTTTGTTGACGGCAGCAATCAATTTCAATTTAATTCTCTGTTTTGATGCATGGATGTTCGTTACAGTCATAAATTCCCACCGGCTGCTCCGTTTGTTTTCAAACAGATTTCTACATAAACGAACTCTGTGTATATCGATGCAATTTGAACAATTTTACATAGCCCCAGACCTCTTATTATTTTTTCACTTAATCAAATATTTTTATTTTTTATTTTTACTTTTAAAATATGTTAATAGCTTTGATGAATGTCATGAATCTAACCAATGAGTTTGGCATTTTAAAAAAATATTACTTATTAATACATAAATTTAAATTATTAAAAAACATGAAATTTTTATTAGATTTTTTACTAAAATTAAGAAAAATTAAGAAAATAAATATCTGTAAGTAAATTACAAACAAGTTAATAATAATAATCATGTAAATACAAAAATTATTTAAAAACTATCATTTATAAACATAATTTAAATTGTATTAGTGCTAGAAAGATTGCTATGAATTCAACCTCATGTTCATAGTTTTTGTTTAGATACCCGTCCAAAGGAGTATATGTAACAACCACTATGTGTTCAGAGGAAGTATATGTAACAACCACTATTTTTAGTTGGTTAGTACTTGTGCATTGGATCTATTGCGATTTTATGACTTTTGAGGGATATGTGAATTTATAAGTATTTATGAGTGTTGTTTTGTTTGGTTATACAAAAATATGTATGCCTAGATGTTGTTTTAATGATGATGCTTAATGACTTTTGTTGGTTATGAATGTTCAAATGCAGCTTTATGATCCCTTTTGGCAAATCCTAGAGCTAAAAAATACATTTTTTCCACATGTATGCACCTTGTCTACTATACAACATGCATATATGTAGGTTGCACCACTACAACACACGTATATCAGGATTTGTGCCCAAAAATGAAAAAATGGTGTCGGGTTTTCATGTCACAACAAGAGATCTATGATTCTTGGCCTTCCATATACTGGAAACGTTCTGACTCAGTCTTTCAGTTCCATTTGAAGGCTATAAATGGGCCAATTCTGAGTTATGGAAAAGAGGAGAAAGAATTCAACTTTGAGAGCAAAGTTACTCTGGAGAAATTATTCACTTCATATTGAGTCTGCATCCCTTTGTCCTTTAAGTTTGAACACAATGTTCAGCCCCCAAGCTTTTCCCTTATTGATTGAGAACTTCATTGTCTCTCTTCTATGAGCTTGCTTTTGGTGGAGGCCCAACTGGAAGGAACTTAGTTTCTCGGTTCTGAACCATGCCGACACGCAAGCCTGTAACTTTTTAACTTCTGTTGATCATATATTAATAGAAATACTATTTTCCCATCCAATTGATACTTGCAAATATTTGAATTATTATTCCATGTGCGTATTTGTTATGTTTATTAATGGATTATGCTATTGAATGTGTTAAAATAATATATTATCACCATATGTTTGCTCTGCTTGTTTGTTAAGGACTAGTTGCAGGTATACTGCTTTGGGTCAAATGCTCAACGGTGGACTTCATCGAACGTCTGGATGAGGTAGGCCTTTTATCTTGTCTTGCTAGCATATTTGTTTATATAACATATTTGAGAATAGAGTTGATTTCTGTAGTCATTTCTGTTTGTTGTGGTTTACCCTAGCCATAGAAAGATTTTCCTTGTAATAGAATTGTCGACTCCACTAGGCATTGAATCTTCTTTCTTAGGCCCTGGAGTGTTTTTCTCCTTAGATTGCTCTCATTCCTATTGTGTTTCTTGTCGAATCATTGCTTGAAAACCTCTGTTCACTTTGGGTTTGAGTCTTTCAGCCTTCTCCTTTGCCTGACTTTGTTTTTGAAACATATACGCGAGTTTTTTCTTGACAATCACGTATATACGCGTGTTGTCCTTCTGCAGGATGCGTACATACATGTTGTTTCCCTGAACAGTCGTGTACATCAACCTCTTTTGCTTGTTGGCTGGGTTTGGTGATTGCTGGATAGGTTTTGTTGATTGCTGAGTCTTCTTGGGTCTCTGTAGTGACTGTGGGATGACATGGAACCTGTCTTTGGTTGAATTCCTGGGCGGAGACTTTTTCATCACCTTTTCATTTTGATTGTCCTTGTACATTGGGTTGGGTGTCTTGCTTCTTGGTATCCTACTTGAGTTGTCTCTTTCTATACACAATAGAGTTTTTATATATCAAGTTGTTGTTCAGTCCATGAATTTTCATTTTTCTTATATCGAAAATACAAAAATATTAGGCATTTTTCATTGCTTGGTGTTTTGATCTTTTGAGTCCTTGTCATTAGCTTAGTGCATGTAAAGAAAGATTGCATTTTTTACTTCAGAATTGCAGAGTTGAAATTGAAAATTGCATTTGTTTTAAGAAGCATATCATTCATTGAAAATTGAAGTTAGGACTTTGCATTGTATTCATATTTACTTTACTTGATGATTCATAACATCATGAGTTTCACTACACTACCTTTTTGAATAAGCACAACCATTAAAATTAACGCTATAATTTAAAATTGAGTAGTCACGATTTTATTTTCTAGGGTGCACAAACTAGCTTAGGATTTAGTGCCTTGGAATAGGATTTTTTTAGTAAACTTCTCCAAGAATATTAAATCAACATATGTGTTTGAGTAAGGGAGTGGAGAAATCCATTGTATAATTGGTAATATCACGAGGCTCCGCTCACACCAGATTTAATCACGAGGTCGCGCGAGGTTGGTTGAAGGGATATCCCCTCGATACCTTCTTAGCGTCAAAGATATTTCTGGGGATCTATTTGTATATGGGAATCTTGCTAGTTCGCTTACCTCCATGAGAGGCGACGATTTCAAGGTTTCGGGCTTTGCTACCCTGCCCATACGGTGGACCTGACTTACAACTGCTCGCCTGTGCATCGGTTATACATTGGTTTCTTAGTTGCTTGACTTAGGTGCCACATAGGTTACTTGCATGGGTTATTCTGCAGGTACCCTGGATCAGATAAGGGTCGGACATCACAAAGCCTTTATGGAGGATTACCTCTCCGGGGGGATCTGACTGACTGGTTGTTAATCCCACGAGGGCCCTTATAACTGATTATGTTACCTCTGATCTTTAACAGGGAGTCTCAAGCCCCTCTTGGGTGAGACATACCTTCTTTAGGGAGGGAGGGCCCTTTCAACCACTTTACCTCGTTTGTGTACATTTTGGTCATTTGATCTCTGGTGTGCTCTTTGATTACTAGTTGGCCTTAGGATTTATTTTTTGTATCTTGAGTCTTAAGTCATCGTGGATCGTGGAGTCGGACCAGCCTCCCCTCTGGTCCCATCGCTTGTTACAGTTAACACCAGATTTCAAGTCTTTTCCTTCTAAAAGGTGTAGAGTTATTAGACATGGTACACACACTTCCACTGTTCAGACTTGTGATTCTACAAGGATGAGTATTGAACCGAGTCTTTAGAACACTGGGAGCCCTTCGACTCCCACACCTACTAGAGTTAATGGCACCCCTTCGACTCCTGCAACCATAATGGTTGTAGTGTCAGAGGCACCTATCATTACTATTGCCCGTTCTATAGTGAATTCTCAATCTCTTGCCTCGAACCCATTTGGGTCTCTTGGTCACTCATCGGGCTATAATGTTTAGTCCATCTCTATGGCCTCTAGTCCTTTTTCCTATGGTATGTTGAATTTTACTTCACAGTTTTCAAAATCCATCCCAGTTGTTGGCCTTAATGCTAGCATTGGACTTGGGGGCACTACACCTCCTTATACTCCATTCTTGTTTGGTGGTTCTCAGATCCCTCAAACGACTCTTAATATGGGAGTCATTCCTTCTTTTAACATCGGGTCTAACCCTCTTGCTTCTGGGTGGAGAAACAAACCTGGCGGACAATCTTCTGCTCAAGTTCCATCCTATACCCTCACCACCTCAGTGTCAATTTCGACCAACACATTTGGAGTGACGAATCCACCTCTATCCTCCGGATTCACACGTAGAGGAGGTCAATTTCACACCATGGGAAACCCCCAACCCGAAGCCACTCCTGTTGGAGGCAATTTTTATAACCATCATCAGAACATTCCTACTGGAATGATGCCCAACTAACCTCTTATGAATCAGCCTGGAGGAGGGTCTTATAATCCTAGACAGGGCCATGGTGCTTACCAGAACCCTGGATGGGTTGCAGTTCCTCAAACACAATCTTTCCAGGGAGCTTGGGGGCAGATGACGCAACCCCATCTCTCTTTAGTGGCCATGCTTAATCTGCCATAATTGTCTAAATTGATGAACGACCATGTGTGTCATGATCCTACAAGGCCCCCTATCCCCACCAAGCTTCCTTTGGACATTCTGAAATTCGAAGGTAAGAATGGAGAGGATCCCGATGATCACGTTAGTACCTTTCACCTATGGTGCTCCTCGAATTCCCTTAATGACAATTCCATTCATTTAAGATTATTTCAATGCACCGTCATTGGGGTCACTATGAAATGGTATATTGAGCTACCCAGGGGGGCATATGGGACCTTCAGTTAGATGGTATTAGTCTTCCTTAACCACTTCTAACTGTTGGTTCATTACGATGTTGGCCTTGAACTTCTGTCGACTTTACACCAGGACAGAGCCACTCATATCTTGGATCATATCCAGGAGTGGCATAGACGAAAGAGATTGACTAAGACCTCCATAGCCCCGACCTTTCTTTTAGAATGGTTCCTAAAGTCTTTGCAGCCTCCTATCTCGAAGGATGTTGCTACATCATGGGTTACCACCGAGGAAGAAGAGATCTTCAAAGCCCAACAGTTAGATCTTATATACGCTCAATCTGGGATGTTATACCACATTCTTTTGGATGCACCGAGGTCAACCTATGACCCTAGACAAAATCCTGAACCTCATGTCGATGGCATTGTAGGTTCCACCAATGTAAAGTCTGTAGACTTAGTGACAAGACATTTGAAAGAGTTGTCTCTAAACCAATCTGTAGGAGGGCCAACTTCGTCTGTGTCTTCCAATCCCACTCAATTGGTGGATGTACGTTCTGTGCAATCGTCGATCGACCCAAATGGTAACCAACAACTAGGTGGGAATAAGAAGAAAGGACGTAATAATAATCGTAAGGGTGGGAAAAATAATAATAAACCCAAGGACAATGGTAATAATGAGAAGATGAATAATAATGTTGGAGAGGGAAAGAAAGAGAGATGTAAGGTGAAATTTCCATGTAAGATTTGTACAAACAATCACCTTACTCATTTATGCCCCAAACTTGCGGAAGTTGTGAGGCTCTTATCTCTACCGCCTACCATGCTAATGAATCCTTTTCCACATAACCAGCACATGGCCTCGAGCTCCTCAAACACCGGAAATTTGGCCGGTTAAAGTCAAAACCCGCCATCGCAAGATAATGATCATTTGTGTATCAATATGGTCGATGCTAAGGTTCATGTAGCCACTTGGTCTCACGATTATAGTTCTTCACCGGTTATACCTAGTCTAGAATCTCCTCCTTCTCCAGAGACGACTTTACTAATCAGAAAAAATAGAGCCACCGCCTCATATTCTGAAAGGAGCATTTAAGCCCTCTACCCACAATCCTAATGCTAGAGCCGCCCTAAATTACTCTATTGTTGAGGACCTAGGTCAAACCCCTTGTGCGATGTCGTCTCTGGAGGTACTCCAGACACATCCTTCATAGAGGAATGCCTTTCTATCTATGTTAGGAGATCTAGACCCCAGTGGCTCGAAAGTTATCAAGTTTGACGTCACAGATGTGAAGCCTCACTTGCCTTACGATGTGGCATTCCAAATCCACGTGGGGTACTCAAAGTATACCATCAAATGTGCGGTTGTTGATGAAGGCGCTGCTACATGTGTGATGTCCCTGATCTGTTGGAAAGCTCTTGACTCTCCAACTCTCTCTCAATCGTCGACCATGTTGACTGCTTTTGACGGTCGTTCCTTCTTCCCTCACAGTATTCTTCCTACCTTTCTGGTCCAATTAGGTGGGAAGACGGTAGAGGTGGATGTTGAGGTAGTTGATGCGCCTCTTGATTATAACTTGTTACTAGAATGAAATTGGACCTATGCTATGATTGCTGTCATATCGTTCGTCTTCTGCACTCTTTGTTTTCCACTTGATGGGAAGATTGTGACGATCGACCGATTATCCTTTGCGTATTCTAGTCCCAATGCATCTGTTGGACCGTTGATCCCCGTGGTCAACAATTCTCAGCCGACAACTAAGAATATCGATGTCAGAATGTATTCATCCCTTATGGGTACCTTTGACTTCATGACACCGACTCAAAATGTTTACGCCATGTCCAATAGGCCCATTTTGTCAGAGAGGTTTGTTCCTTTCCGCAACTTCCTATTTTAACGATCCTTGGACCCTACCTTCCTCGAATTCATCTTGAGAAGGTTAGTCACATGCTAGAATGGACATGCCACTATCGACAACAGAGATTGTGTATCAAGTTGTTCTTGACTCTTCCGTCAATCCCGATCCTGTTACCTCGCCATCAGACGAGGATGATCTTGTTCTTAATCCTGTGTGGGCCACTTTGTTGTCTTGTTCACATGACTGCCTCATTGACACTTTTCCCCCGGATGAAGATATCATCAAAGCCTTGAATGGTTCTGACAAACCTTGGGATGATATGCATCATCACTCTTATTTTCTCCCAGAGTTTGAAAGAATCGAACAAGATGACTTTCGATCTACTTTGAGTGAGATAGTCGGTCATGCCGTAGTTCCACTTGATACGCATGACATTTATGCCGAAGGAAATATAACAAGTATATCTCCTACCGTCATGATCGATATCTCTCGTACCCCTGACAAGATTGAAAATGTACATATCGGTGTTGATTGTTCCCCAGAAGAAATCTTGATCTACACCGAACTCTTCAAGGAATTTTGAGATGTATTTGCTTGGTCATATGAAGAGATGCCAGGAATCGACCCTCGTATTGTCGAACATGAGATTAGAACTTATCTAGATGTTAAACCTGTTTGAGAACGTCTTATATCTGTCAATCCTCGGAAGGCCCCTGCTATTAAGGTAGAGGTAGAGAAACTACTTAATGTTAGCTTTATCTACCCAGTTCCCTTGACTGTATGGGTATCCAATCCCATTCCTGGGAATAAGAAGTAAGGAACCATCTGTGTATGTATGGATTTTCATGACATGAATAAATTTTTTCCTAAAGACAACTTTCAGACACCTTTCATCGACCAGATTCTCGACGAGTGTGCGGGAAGCGAAGTGTTTTCTTTTATGGACAGATTTTTAGGGTATAACCAAATTCAAATTAAACTTGAGGATCAACACAAGACAACATTTATTTGTCCTTGCGGTACTTTCGCATACCGAAAAATTCCTTTCAGCCTTAAAAACACCGGAGCAACCTTCCAATGTGCTATGACCTTTGCATTCCATGATCTTAAGCATATAGTTGAAGCTTACCTTGACGATCTTTCTGCTCACTCTCGTAAGAGAGCGGATCACTCTACGCACCTTCGGCTGGTTTTTGAAAGATGTCGTTACTATAGAATATGGTTGAACCCTCATAAGTGCATCTTTTGCATTAGGTCTGGTCGTCTTTTGGGATTTCTATTTTCTGAGATCGAGATCATGGTAGATCCTTTAAAGGTTGAGGCAATACTTCGATTTCCTCCCCCACGCAATATTCGACAGCTTCAGGGTTTATAGGAGAAATCTAACTTTTTGGTATTATCGTGGTGTTGTTCTGGTTATATTGTTGTTCATCTGCCATTTCTAGCTATTTATTTATGTTCTGCATACTTTTCATATTTAGAATATTACAAGTGGTATTAGAGCACCTTCCTCGACAAAAAATTGTGGGTTAATTTTTTTCAGGGTAGAGACGTATTCCAACGTCTTTAAGCTACAGAGATATGTCGTTACGCGCATAAACCTGCAGTCGAGGATTCATACATGCAGGAAATACAAGTGGTACTTAAGTGCACATCTGTTGGCCACCCTTGTAACCCTTGTTGTACCCCTTCGAGTGGTAGCGCATCAGAAAACACTTGTATACAGATAGACCTAGATCTCCTAAAGCCATCCGTACATAAATCGATCGACCACTTGACTGCTATAGTGCCACCCAGAACAACACCCGGGAAGATACTCTCTAGTACCTAGGTAGTCGAGTAGTATGGCTAAGGGTATGGTCTAGCCTCCTTAGTTGGTTCCCTGAGATATTGGGTTGACTACTATTGTTGGACCCTGCACGTATATGAGAGAGCTATACTACATGGAAAACCCTTGTCTGTAGAACCCTTGAATACCTAACCCTTGGGACAGAAACGAAAACAGAACAAATAAGATCTATTGCAGCACAACTGTGTCTCATGCATTCGAGTTGTGAAATTACTACACATTTCTTCCTGTTAAGCATTTGGACATTTCATCACTGCAATATTCTTCAAATCGGAGTATAACTCCGTAGGAGTAAAAAAAAAAAAGGAGTCTGGATCCTATTGGCACCATTATTTGATACCTATTCCGTTGGTTTTCTCTCTTCACCCTGATCGCAGTCATACCTATCATTTTTGAGAAATTTCTTTTGTGGACCCAACCTCCTTCCAACACCCTTATTTGGGCTTTACCCAATTGGGTTCACCTCGCCACCCTGATCATTGTGA
This sequence comes from Picea engelmannii, assembly GCA_009831015.1. NCBI lineage: Eukaryota > Viridiplantae > Streptophyta > Pinopsida > Pinales > Pinaceae > Picea > Picea engelmannii. Next base: position 740,215 of record ML780849.1, on the reverse strand, counting down.
TACACTTCACCCATAACCCATTTTCTGTGTGGTCCCACCTGCCCCTTTTCGTGTTCCCTAGTCATCATGGCCCATACCCGTAGCCAAGATTTGGAAGCTCACTTCAATACCTTACACTCTAATTTCACAGAAATCCAACAATAAGTGCGACAGATGAATGCCAATATTCTCTCCATCAATCAAAAAATGCATTCCTCCATCTCGACTTCAGTCGCTACCTCAATCGGGGAACTTAGACAAGAGCTCAAACAAGACATTACTACCCATCTTGAATCTGTCGCTACGACGAACTGCACTAAGCTACATATCCCTGCAGATATTCTCTTATCTGACCCATCTTTGCATACCGAAGGTGAAACTTCCTCTCATTCCCAGAATTAACAACCCCATCACTTTCAGCGTGACCTACGCTTTTCGCATGTGGATGTGACCAAATTTGATGGATCCAATTCCACTAGCTAGGTAACTCAAATGGAACATTATTTCTCTTTGTATGGCATTACGGATGAGTTGGCCAAACTCTATTATGGTGTTCTCCATCTAGATCAAGAACGTTGGCAATGGTGGCAATGGAGAAAAAATGCCCGCCAAGGGTATGTGGCTTGGACACACTTTGTGGCAAATATTTATGAACGCTTTGATACTGACACCAACCATTTAGGTTGTTTGACAAAGTTGAAACAATCTGGCATAGTGGAAGACTATATTGTTGCTTTTTAGTGACTCACTTTTCGTACAAAGGGCATGTCTGATGCTTTTTTTCGAGAATGTTTTATCAGTGGCCTCAAGGATGAGATTCGTTCTCATGTCCTCATGGCTCAGCCTCAAAGTTGGGTGGACACTACTAAAAGAGCTAAGAAAGAACAACATGTTGTCTCTTCTCAAGACTGAAAACCCTCCTTTATTCCTCGTACTAAACCAATAACTCCCACTCTTCCTTCTACTCCACTCAAGATCCAGAAATTGACCACGGATGAAATGGCTGAATGCTAACTCAAAGGCCTTTGTTATAATTGTGATGAAAAATATTTTCCGGGACACAAGTGTAAGGAACAAAAGATTTTTATGGCCATCTCGGAGGATGTTCCTGAAGAGGATGTTGAGGCTCCCCTTATGTATGTGTCACCTAAACCCACAGACATAACCCCTCCCTCAGACCCTCCTGAAGTAGAACCGATCATTTCCCTAAATTCTCTCATTGGCTTCTCTGCTCCCCAAACCCTCAAGCTAATTGGTTACATCAAGCATATGAAGGTCATCATTCTTGTTGATAGTGGAAGCACCCATAATTTTATTCATCGTTGCATTTCCGAAGAAAATAATTTCTATATCAGTGTGGTCAATAATTTCCAAATCATGATTTCCAATGGTGGGTCCATGAAATGTGGAGGGCGTTGTGAAAATGTGTGTCTCCAAATTGGTGACTACCATCTGAAATCTCATATGTTTGCTATCGACATGGGCAGTTGTGACATTGTGTTGGGTGTGGAATGGATAAGGACTTTGGGTCCCATTCTCATGGATTTTAATGAATTAACCATTCAATTCGACCAGGAGGGTCAAATATATAAGTTCCAAGGCATCACCGCCAATTCCCCAGAGATCATTAGTTCCCATTGCATGGAAAAGTTGCTCAAAAAAGGTTATTCTGGCATTATTTCCCAACTCCATGCCATCCAAGCCACTGAGACACCCTCTGTTCTGCAGGACCTCCAATCCATCCTCTCTAAACATCAAATAGTTTTTTCCACTCCCCAGGGACTCCCTCCTTCCCGTGGTTTTCATGATCATTCCATTCCCCTTGGCCCAGGACACCTTCCTCCCAATATCCGTCCCTATCGTCACCCCTTTTCCAAAAAAAATGAAATTGAGAAAATGGTTCAAGAACTGCTCAATGTAGGTGTTATCTGCCCTAGTAAGAGCCCCTACTCTTCTCCTGTGGTCATGGTCCTTAAGAAAGAAGGTTCTTGGTGAATGTGTCCTGACTTTTGTGCCCTCAACAAACTCACCATGAAAGAGAAATTTCCCATTCCTCTCATTTATAACCTCTTGGATGAATTGAGTGGCACCCATTTCTTTACTAAACTTGATCTTCGTTCGAGCTACCACCAGATCCGTATGAAAGAGGCAGACATTCCTAAGACTGCCTTTAGAAATCATGAGGGACACTATGAGTTTTTTATCATGCCCTTTGGCTTGTGTAATGCTCCATCCACTTTCCAAAGCCTCGGGAATCATGTCTTTCGTCCTTTTCTTCGTCATTTTGAGTTAGTTTTCTTTGATGATATCCTCATCTACATAAAAACTTGGATAAACCATCTTGCTTATGTGGATCAAGTTCTCCATCTACTCTCTCAACACCAACTTTTCCTCAAACAATCTAAATGTGCTTTTGGCGCCTCAGAAGTAGAGTACTTGGGTCATCTTGTTGGAAAGGACGACATCAGAGTGGATCCTAGAAAGATTGAAGTTATGCAAGATTGGCCTCACCCAAAGACTCTCAAAAGCTTGCATGGATTTATGGGTTTAACAGGTTATTATCGCAAGTTTGTTAAGAATTGTGGAAATATTGTGCACCTCTCACTGCACTCCTTAAAAATAATTCTTTCACTTGGACTCCAGTAGTTGCTCAAGCTTTTCAAACTTTGAAGATGGCCATGTGCACCACTACAGTCCTAGCCCTTCCTGATTTCACAAAGACCTTTTTCTTGGAATGTGATTCTTTCGAGAAAGGAATTGGCGTTGTCCTTATGAAAGAGGGTCAACCTTTGGCCTTTACCAACAAACAATTGTCCAAGAGAAATTTGGGCAAATGAATCTATGAAAAGGAAATGTTGGTTATTCTGCATGTCGTGGTCGATCTTTGGAGACCTTATCTATTGGGGAAACGCTTCCAAATTAAGACAGATCATCAAAGCCTCAAGTATTTTTTGGAACAACACCTTTCCTCCCCTGAGCAACAAAAATGGGTGACTAAGCTCTTTGGATATGATTATGAGATCATTTTAAAAAAAGGCAAAGACAATGTGGTTACTGATGCACTTTCCAGAAAATATGAAGATGAAGGGTCTCTTTTTTCTCTCTCTTTCATTGTACCAGATTGGCTCCAAGTTGTTCGCCAGGAATGGCTACACGATCCCAAAAGTTCACATCTGATACAACAATTGCAGTCCAATTATCCAGTTTCCCCAGGGTAATCTTGGCTCAATGGTGAGCTTCGATACAAAGGCCGTTTCTATTTAAGTAAACAATGAAAACTTAAATCCGCGGTACTTTCTAAGCTTCATGCTACACCCACACTTAGGCACTCCGGGTTTACCAAAACCTATGACAGGGTCAAACATTCTTTTTTCTGGGAGGGTATGAAACAGGACATTCGTAATTTTGTGGCTGAATGTGATGTGTGTCAACTCAACAAGGGTAAAACTATTAAATCTCTCGGTACACTACAACCGCTTCCGATTCCACCTGCTATTTAATGGGATATATCTATGGATTTTATTTTCGGCTTACCTAAATCTGGCAATAAATCAATCATCATGGTGGTAGTTGATCATCTTTCCAAGTATGTTCATTTCTGTGCTCTTCAACACCCATTTACAACATCTACTGTGGCTCAACTTTTCATGGATCAAGTCTTCAAGCTTCATGGCATGCCACATTCTATTGTTTCTGATCGTGACCCAAATTTCACCAACAATTTTTGGCAAGAACTGTTCAATCTACAAGGCATTGAATGACATCTCAACACAAATTATCATCCCCAAACTGAAGTTGTCAACAAATGTTTAGAAACATATTTGAGGTGTTTTGCATCAGAAAGGAAGAATCAATGGGCTCAATGGTTACCACTAGCTGAATGGTGGTACAACACCCATGACTCCTTTTGAAGGAGTATATGGAAAAAATCCACCTTCAGTCCTCTCGTATTTTCTAGGTGTCTCGAAGGTCCGGGCGGTTGACCAAACACTTATAGTTCGAGAAGCTATTCTCCATACCCTCAAAGAGAATTTGGTCATGGCCCAGAATCACATTAAATAACAAGCAGATCAAGGTCGCTCTGAACGTCAATTTGCAGAAGGGGATCATGTTTTTCTTCGACTGCAACCTTACAAGCAAACTTCCCTCAAGGCTGACCATTGTCAGAAACTGGTGCCCAAATTTTATGGTCCTTATATAGTTCTCAAGCCTGTGGGACAAGTGGCCTATCAGTTGGCTTTTCCCAGTCATTCTAATCTCCATCCTGTTTTTCATGTTTCCTGCTTAAAGAAGGTGATTGGAACTAAGTGCCAAACTCAAACCAACCTTCTTGAGTTGGACGAAGAAGGCTCCATTTGGCTACAACCACAAGCATTTTTGGACTAGTGTGAGCATTGACTATGTCAACGCACCATCAAGTAAGTGTTAGTCCAGTGGAAAGATACAACTCCAACAAATGCCACTTGGGAACCAACTACCATTCTGCATCAATTTCCCCATCTCAAGCCTTGAGGACAAGATTGTTTTTAAGGGGGAGGACATGTTAGGGACCTAACCCATAATGTAGGTAGAATAATATATTTCCATGTAATATAGGTCAATATTAATAAATAACGAAGAATAACTCCAATGTAAGAAGACCTAATAGAAGCTTCCGCTTCTAGAAGGATCTTCCTCTAGATGGTTCTTTTGATAGACATATTTAGTATAAATAGGAGTTGAGGGTATGAGAACTTTTGTCTTGGATATTATTGTAATAGAGATTTGCTCTGTTGGAGGTTCTCCCCTCGAAGAGGCAAGTGAACATTGCTCTTGATAATCAAAGTGCTATTTCTGGTGTTATTTTGTTATCATTTTGGTATTATCGTGGTGTTGTTATGGTTATATTGTTGTTCATCTTCCATTTCTAGCTATTTATTTATGTTTTGCATACTTTTTATATTTGGAATATTACATTCCCAAGCCACTGTATTTCAATGATGATTCTGGAACTTTAAGATCTTTGAGCACCTTTGAACTTCATGATTTATGTTTTTGTTCTTGGCCACATATTTATTATTGATTAGAAATTTGGCTTGGATTTCACAAGATATTATCACAGATCTTATGTGGTTGCAAAAGAGAAAGCTAAGCTAAAATTATTGATATTGCCTATTCCTCACCTCATCTGGGGGTAGAATTTTACATTGTGACTTCAAGTGGGAGCAACTTGGAGAGACTTAAGGGTTACATTGAGTGTGAGAAGTTGGATCATGATTATCATGGAAACAATACTCTGAAACGAGAGGCAAATGATGATATTGCACATATTGCACATATAGACATAAGTTTAAAATTTCTGATGACAAGATCAAGAAATAGTTGACTTAGAATATGCAATCAAAGCTTGGAAGTCACACATGTAAGGTAATGGACTCCATATGCATATCCACTACAAACTAGGTAGTGTCAACCATCAAGATAATCATTTCCTTAACAAATTGTGAACACAACTTTCAAGTATCAGAGAAGCTTGAAAGACAGGTAGATATTAGATATCAATCAAATGTCAAATGCACCCTAACCAAATAGTCCCAAAAGTTGTAAATATACAACCTCATGCTTGTTGTTTGTTTCAACTTTCCTTCCAAATAAGGTAAAACAAATAAGTGATAGGCAAGGTTCAAAACTCAAGCAATACTTCACGAAAGCTTCCTATGATCAACTTAGTGTTGGTGAAATTACTTTCCTACTATTGGAGTAGCTTGTTTGATTGTTATAGGCTTGAGCTACTTTGATTTTGTAGAATATTTTCCATTGTATTTTACAAATAATCCAAAGTTCAATGTATAGAACCATTTCTAGTCCTTAAAGCATCAACTTCTAGAGTAGATGTTTCTATCTTCTTTGTTTCCATCTTGTTATATTACAAAGGAAATCCTTGAAAAACTTAATTTCTAGCCCTCTAAGCCCCTAACTTTCAAAATTTTCTATGATAGTGAAAAATCTAGACAAAACCATAAAAATAGCAAATAGCAAATAAATCAAATGAAGGAAACAAATTGAACCATGCCCACAATACCAAGAAACTTGAGAAAATTCTTTAAAAAATCATTCCATTAAATACACCCACTATGTTAATGTTGAGATTAATGTAGATTATTATTATATGAATATTTCTGTCTCTTAAGCAAACATTTATTATATAATTACTTCCATGGTACTTATACTTCCTTCCATTTGGGATTTCTCTTGGTAGGTTAGCTTCTTTGTTATATCATTTTTTATAAAAAACATTTATATGATAAAGACTTTCATTTATGAGAGGTAAAGGTGCATCCAAAAAATTTACATGAATTTCAACTTCAAACCAAAAACATAGCCTATATAGTTTACCCTCCTCGTAAATATATTGTTTTTCTAGTCATAACAAAAGACTTAACCAAAATAGGCCCCACAATGTTCACCCTTTCCATCATAATTACATAGCATAAACTGAAATTTAAAACATAGAACCAACCTTAAATAGAAATCCAAAACCATCAAGATATGCATTTTAAAAATCTAAAACTAAGGAGAGCTGGCATAAAATTATGATGGTAAAGGAATCTTCAAAGGAAAGATATCTAAGGCTATGGATGTTCATGACATTCTCGTAAAGCCACATTGAGAGCTCATAAAGACCCACATAAACATCATTGGTAAAAGGTTGTTTAGGGATTGAATTTCTCACATGGAATAGCAAGAAAAAAATCACTTTCTTTCCTCCTCCCTCAATACCCTTATAGAGGTAATAAGGTTTTTAACTTGACTTGAAAATAAATCCCTTGGAAGATCTAGCATCATACCTAGTCCTGAAGCTTAGCCTCATAGGTTGATCAAGGAAACAAGCAAGACACTCACTTACCGGACTTTCATTAGTGAGATAGATGCTCTGCCTCACGACTAGGATTGGTTGGGTAGTGGAGTGGGGAGGAAAGAAAGAAGGGCCTTCTGGGAGAGGTGAATCCTTCGAGGGTGAGATAAGGTGATTCTCGTGTGCCCATTAAAACTTACAACTACCTTAACAGTAGAAGAACCATATGTATACCATATGTATACCACAATCATACACATTGCATACTTCAAAAATTCAATTTAATAGTAGAAGAAGTCAAGCCTATTGGGAGTATTTCATCATTTTAAGTGCTAACTACTCTAGCAACATACCCTACCCGGCTGCTTTAAGATTCAAGTAAATTTTTTTCTTCTCACTAAGATGTTTTAATTGATAAGTAACAATTCAGTGAAAACAATCAAGGCTTTAGCATATGCTTGCTCACACCCTACCTTTGTCTCTGCGGAATGAGGCCACATTTCTTCTTTATTATGGCATTCAACATTAGGAGGATGCTTAGAAATCTAGTGACAGTGGTTGCAAGTATGGAACTAGGAGGGGAAGGTGTAGTATATATATTGCATATACACAACATTGAGTCGGAGGAAAAGAAATGAATGCTATTTCCTATCGTTGCACCAGTGGTCTAGTGGTAGAATAGTACCCTGCCACGGTACAGACCCGGGTTCGATTCCCGGCTGGTGCATCAAAATAGTTTCTTTTACCTTTTCGATTTAGGTTTTGAGCTTGGTTGAAGGTTTATGTTATTGATTTTGAAAGAACCGTTATCCCGTGCATTCTCATATTGTGTCTCTGTAGCAGAGGCTGAAGAATGTACAAATATTTCAGAAACAAAGCAAGCCGCCCTTAGTAAAGAAGTAGAATATCCTTATAAAACGCTGAGCGTCCATGTCGTTGTAGTATAGTGGTGAGTATTCCCGCCTGTCACGCGGGTGACCCGGGTTCGATCCCCGGCAACGGCGTTAATTTTTGCTGCAACTGATGGCAGCATTTTTGCGTCAATTTAATTCTCTGTTTTGATGGATGGTTGTTCGTCACAGTCATCAATTCCCTCTACCTAAACCAATTTTACTGAGAAAGCTTCTGAAAGAGAAGATGTTGCTGAGCAAAACGAACTAGGCAAAGACGGGATACCAAAAACTGTTTTTCTAAATTTCATAAACTATACTTTTATGGAATCAATTTTGTCAGAAAATTGCCTCAAATTTTGAATTCCTGGTGCATTGTTCAGGACAGTAAAAAGGATTTTATGTTTGATTCCGTGAAAGGAGATTTGTCCCATAAACACCTGCTAAAATGTAACGATTCGTTCGCCCGCCAGAGAACGATTCCCAATTCAATTTGCAACTCTGTAATGCCGCGTTCCAATCTCACCGGTCTACAGATCACTAATCACAGGTGCTGAGGGGCATGCACAAATAACGGTAATTATTGCAGTTTCTTCCTACAATTTAATATTTCGTGTATATCGATGCAATTTGAACAATTTTACATAGTCCCAGACCTCTAAATATGAAATGCATCCAGATATTTTACAAGGTGGTGTCTACACCATTATACACCGTTATAAAGGAAGAGGGTTCTATCGCGACTTAGTGAGTCACAACCAAAAACAATGGCATTTCGTCAGCCTTGATGTCTCACACTGTGACAATCATAATTTTCTATGTTTTGGTTTTTATTTGGTGATGAGATATTTGCCTGAAATCTGGTGAGAAATTGTTAGATCCGTAGATTTGAGTGATTATTTTTAAATCAATAGATTTAAGTGATATATATATCCAAAGTCTTTTACATGTTAGGCCACAATGTATATATATATATATATTAGGCCACGATGTCAATGAGAGTAGCATGGATGAGGACATCAAGCTAGTTGACTATTTTGAAGATCACATTGAAGGATGGACATATCGTCTTGTGATGAGACAAAACCCTAGTATTTAATACTTTGAAAAGCAAGGGTGGAAGACATGGTGAGGACCTTTGGAAGTAAAAGAGGGTGTTGAATCTCACATATAGTTCCTGTGAAAGATTGTCAAATTTAATAGCATCTCTAGTAGAAAAAATATTCTGGTGGATGATGAGCTTTATTCTATGAACATTGATTATGGACCTAGTGCCAGATGATTTGAAGAATATAATTAATCTCATAGTGGTTTTACTCAGGTTTTGTCATACCAGGTTGATGCCCTGGAACCAAATCCATAAGATTGGATTTCATCTTTATGCTCGAGGAATATGGCTCCTTGACACTCTAATCATTATATAGCTCAGGGGGTTGATTCAAAGGGTAGAGAAAAAAAATTGCATGGTGGAAAGTGAAAATTTGTTAACTGTCAAGTGGAGGAGTTGAAGGAGTGGGACTAGCTTGTAATAAACCAAGTGAAGGGTGTACATTTTATAGGAGCCAATTTGGGTGGAGGTATAGGAGGTAAAGATAAAAGAGTCAAAGGAAGGAAGAATCCCTAAAAGGTGAAGGGAAATTGTTTGAAAGAAAGAGGCAAAGGTAAGCATGGTAGTTGGAGAGGACCTATACATGCGTATACACAGGCTGCACCACTACAGCCCACGTACATCAGGATTTGTGCCCAAAAATGAAAAAATGGTGTCGGATTTCCATGTCATGACAAAAGATCTATGATCCTTGACCTTCCATATATTGGAAACGTTCTGAATCGGCCCTTTAGTTCCATTTGAAGGCTATAAATGGATCAATTCCGAGCTATGGAAAAGAGGAGAAAGAACTTAACTTTGAGAGGAAAGTTACTCTGGAGAAATTATTCACTTCATATAGAGTCTGCATCCCTTTGTCCTTTAAGTCTGAACACAATGTTCAACCCCCAAGCTCTTCCCTTATTGATTGAGAACTTCATTGTTTCTCTTCTATGAGCTTGCCTTTGGTGGAGGATTGAAGTGGTGGAGGTCCAACTGGAAGGAACTTAGTTTCTCGGTTCCAAACTGTGCCGACACGGAAGTCTGTAACTTTTTCACTTCTGCTGATCATATATTAATAGAAATACTCTTTTTCCATCCAATTGATATCTTGCAAATATTTGAATTATTATTCCATGCGCGTATTTGTTATGTATATTAATGGATTATGCTATTGAATGTGCTAACATCATATATTGTCACCATATGCTTGCTTTGCTTGGTTGTTGAGGACTAGTTGCAGGTATATTGCTTTGGGTCAAATGCTCAATGGTGGACTTCATCAAACGTTTGGACGAGGTAGGCCTTTTATCTTGTCTTGCTAGCATATTTTTTTATATAGCACACTTGAGAATATAGTTGATTTTTGCAGTCATTTCTATCTGTTGTGGTTTACCCTAGCCATAGAGAGATTTTCCTCATAATAGAATTGACAACTCCACTAGGCATTGGATCTTTTTTCTTAGGGTCTGGAGTGTTTTTCTCCTTAGATTGCTCTCATTCCTATTATGTTTCTTGTCGAATCATTGCTTGAAAACCTCTGTTCACTCTGGGTCTGAGTCTTTCATCCTTCTCCTTTGCCTGGCTTTGTTTTTGAAACATATACGCGGGTTTTTGCTTGACAGTCGCATATATACGCGTTTTGTCCTTTTGCAAGCTGCGTACATACACGTTGCTTCCCTGAACAATCGCGTACATCAACCTCTTTTTCTTGTTGGTTGGGTTTGGTGGTTGCTGGGTAGGTTTTGTTGATTGTTGAGTCTTCTTGGGTCTCTGTAGTGACTGTGGGATGACAGGTAACCTATCTTTGGTTGAATTTATGGGCGGAGTCTTTCTCATCACCTTTTCATCTTGATTGTCCTTGTACATTGGGCTGGGTGTCTTGCTTCTTAGTATCCTACTTGAGTTGTCGCTTTCTCTACAAAATAGAGTTTTTATATATCAAGTTGTTGTTCAATCCATGAATTTTCATTTTTCTTATATTGAAAATACAAAAATATTAGGCATTTTGCATTGCTTGGCATTTTGATTTTTTGAGTCATTTTCATTAGCTTAGTGCATGTAAAGAAAAATTGCATTTTTTATTTCAAAATTGCAGAGTTGAAATTGAAAATTGCATTTGTTTTAAGAAGCATATCATTCATTGAAAATTGAAGTTAAGACTCTGCATTATATTCATATTTACTTTACTTGTTGAGTCATAACATCATGAGTTTCACTACAATATATTTTTGAATAAGCACGACCATTAAAATTAACACTATAATTTAAAATTGATTAGTCACGATTTTATTTTCTAGGGTGCACAAACTAGCTTAGGATTTAGTGCCTTGGAATAGGATTTTGTGAGTAAAATTCTCCAGGACTATTAAATCAACATATGTGTCTGAGTAAGGGAGTGGAGAAATCCATTGTATAATTGGTAATATCATGAGGCTCCACTCACACTGAAGTTAATCACGAGGTCACGCGAGGTTGGTTGAAGGGATATCCCCTTGATACCTTCTTAGTGTCAGAGATATTTCTGGGGATCTATTTGTATCTAGGGATCTTGCTAGTGCCCTTACTTCCGTGAGAGGCGGTGCTTTCAAGGTTTCGGGCTTTGTTACCTTGCCCATACGGTGGACCTGACTTATGATTGCTCGCCTGTGCATCGGTTATACATTGGTTTCTTAGTTGCTTGACTTAGGTGCCACATAGGTTACTTGTAGGGGTTATTCTATAGGTACCCTGGGTCAGATAAGGGTCAGACATAAAAAATCCTTTATGGAGGATTACCTCTCCAGGGGGATCTGACCGACTGGTTGTTAATCCCACAAGGGCCCTTATAACTAATTTTGTTACCTCTGATATTTAGCAGGGAGTCTCAGGCCCCTCTTGGGTGAGACATACCTTCTTTAGGGAGGGAGACCCCTTTCAACCACTTTACCTCGTTTGTGTCCATTTCGACCTTTTGATCTTTGGTGTGCTCTTTGATTACTAGTTTGCTTTAGAATTTATTTTTTGTATCTTGAGTCTTAAGTCATCGTGGATCCTGGAGTCGGACCAACCTCCCCTCTGGTCTCGTCGCTTGTTACAGTTACCATTGGATTTCGAGTCTTTTCCTTCTAAAAGGAATAGAGTTATTAGACGTGGTACACACACTTCCATTGTTCAGACTTTTGATTCTACAAGGATGAGTACTGAACCAAGTCTTCAGAACACTGGGAGCCCTTCGACTCCCACACTTGCTAGATTTAATGGCACCCCTTCGACTCCTGCAACCATAATGGTTGTAGTGCTAGAGGCACCTATCATTACTATTGCCTATTCTATAGTGAAGGCTCAATCTCTTGCCTCAAACCCATTTGGGTCTCTTGGTCACTCAATGGGCTATAATGTTCAGTCCATCCCTATGGTCTCTGGTCCTTTTTCCTATGGTATTCTGAATTTTACTTCACTATTTTCAAACTCCATTCCAACTATTGGCCTTAATGCTAGCATTTGATTGGGGGAAATACACCTCCTTATACTCCATTCTCGTTTGGTGGTTCTCAGATCCCTCAAACGAATCCTAATATTGGAGACATTCCTTCTTTTAACCTCGGGTCTAAACCTCTTGCATTTGGGTGGAGCAACCAACCTGACAAACAAGCTTCTGCTCAAGTTACATCCTATACCCTCACCTCCTCAGTACCGATTCCAACCAACACGTTTGGCATGATGAATCCACCTCTATCCTTCGGATTCACACCTGGAGGAGGTCAGTTTCACACCTTGGGAAACCCCCAACCCGGAGCCACTCCCGCTGGAGGCAATTTTTATAACCCCCATCAGAATATTCCTACTGGAATGATGCCCAACTAACCTCTTATGAATTATCCTGGAGGAGGTTCTTATAATCCCAGACAGGGCCATGGTGCTTACTAGAACCTTGGATGGGTTGCAGTTCCCCAAACACAATCTTTCCAGGGAGCTTGGGGGCAGATGCCGCAACCCTGTCTCCCTTTTCTGTCCATGCTTAATCTGCCATAATTGTCTAAGTTGATGAACGACCCTATGTGTCATGATCCTACAGGGCCCCCTGTCCCCACCAAGCTTCCTTCAGATATTCATAAATTTGAAGGTAAGAATGGAGAGGATCCTGGTGATCATGTTACTACCTTTCACCTATGGTGATCCTTGAATTCCCTTAATGACGATTCCATTCATTTAATATTATTTCAACACACCCTCATTGGGGTCGCTGCGAAATGGTATATTGAGCTACCCAGGGGGGCATATGAGACCTTCATTCATATGGCGTTAGTCTTCCTTAACCACTTCCAACTGTCAGTTCATTACGATGTTGGCCTTGAACTTTTGTCAACTTTACACCAAGACACAACCACTCATATCTTAGATCATATCCGGGAGTGGCGTAGATGGAAGAGGTTGATTAAAACCTCCATACCCCTGGCCTTTCTTTTAGAATGGTTCCTGAAGTCTTTGCAGTATCCTATCTCGAAGGATGTTGCTACATCCAGGGTTACCACTGAGGAAGAAGCGATCTTCAAAGCCCAACAATTAGATCTTATATACACTTAGTCTGTGATGTTATACCACATTCTTCTGGATGCACCAAGGTCAACCTATGACCCTAGAAAAAATCCCGAACCTCATGTTGATGACATTGTAGTTTCCACCAATGTAAAGCCTGTAGACTCAGTGACAATCCATTTGAAAGAGTTGTCTCTAAACCAGTTTGCAGGAGGGCCAACTTCGTCTGTGTCTTCCAATCCCATTCAGTTGGAGGATGTACATTTCATGCAATCATCGACCGACCCAAATGGTAACCAATAACCAAGCGAGAATACAAAGAAAGGACGTAATAATANGGGGGGGAATAATAATAAACCCAAGGACAATGGTAACAATGAGAAGACAAATAATAATGTTGGAGAGGGCAAGAAAGAGTGACATAAGGTGAAATTTCCCAGTAAGCTTTGTAAAAACAATCACCTTACTCATTTATGCCCCAAACTCGTGGAATATGTGAGGCTCTTATCTCTACTGCTTGCCGTGCTGACGAATCCTTTCCCACATAACCAACACATGGTCTCGATCTCCTCAAACATTGAAAATGCAGTCGGTGGGAGTCAAAACCCACCGTCGCAAGATGATGATCTTTTGTGTATCAATATGGTCGATGCTAAGGTTCATGTAGCCACTCGGTCTTGCGATTATAGTTCTTCATTGGCTATACCTGGTCTAGAATCTCCTCCTCCTCCTCCAGAGATGACTTTACTGATCGAAAAAATAGAGCCATCGCCTCGTATTCTGAAAGGAGTACTTAAGCGCTCTACCCACAATCCAAATGCTAGAGCTGCCCATAATTACTCTATTGTTGAGGAATTGGGTCAAACCTCTTGTGCAATGTCAGATCTGGAGGTACCTCAGACGTGTCCTTCATAGAGGAATGCCTTGTTATCTGTGTTAGGATCTCTAGACCCTAGTGGCTCGAACTTTATCAAGTTTGATGTCACATATGTGAAGCCTCACTTTCCTTACCATGTGGCATTCCAAATCCACGTGGGGTACTCAAAGTATACCATCAAATGTGCGGTTGTTGATGAAGGCACTGCTACAAGTGTGATGTTCCTAATCTGTTGGAAAGCTCTCGGCTCTCCGACTCTCTCTCAATCACCGATGACTGCTTTTGATGGTCGTTCGTTCTGCCCTCATGGTATTCTTCCTGTCTTTCTGGTCCAATTAGGTGGGAAGACAGTAGAGGTGGATGTTGAGGTAGTTGATGCACCTCTTGATTATAACTTGTTACTAGGACACAATTGAACCTATGCTATGAATATCGTCATATTTTCCATATTTCACACTCTTTGTTTTCCACTTAATGGGAAGATCATGACAATCGACTAGTTATCCTTTGCGTATGCTAGTCCCAATGCACCTGTTGGATCGTCGATCCCCGTGGTTGATAATTCTCAGCCGACAACTGAGAATATCGGTTTCAGAATGTATCCATCCCTTATGGGTACCTTTGAATTCATGGCATTGATTCACCATGTTTATGCCATGTCCAATAGAGTTGTTTCGTCAGAGAGGTTCGTTCCTTTCCACACTTATTATTTTAATGATCCTTGGACCCTACCTTCCTCAACTTCGTCTTGCAAAGGTCAGTCACATGCTGGAATGGCCATGTCACTATCAACAACAAAGATTGTGTATCAAGTTGTTCTTGACTCTTCCGCCAATCCTGATCTTGTTACCTCATCGTCAGACGAGGATGATCTTGTTCTTAGGCCCATGTGGGACACTTTGTTGTCTTGTTCACATGACTGCCTCGATAAGACTTTTCCCTCAGATGAAGCTATCATCAAAGCCATGAATGGTTCCGACAAACCTTGGGATGATATGCATCATCGCTCTTATTTTCTCCCAGAGCTTGAAAGAATCGAACAAGATTACTTTCGATCTAATTTGAGTGAGATAGTTGGTCACGTCGTAGTTCCATTTGATAAGCACGACATTTATGCCGAAGGAAATATGGTGAGTATATATCCTACCGTCATGATCAATATCTCTCGTACCCCTAGCAAGATTGAAAATGTACATATCGATGCAGATTGTTCACCAGAAGAAATCCTGTTCTACACCAAACTCTTCAAGAAATTCTGAGATATATTTGCTTGGTCATATGAAGAGATGCCAGGAATCGACCCTCGTATTGTCAAACATGAGATTAGAACTTATCCAAATGTTAAACCTATTCAACAACGTCTTAGATCTATCAATCCCCGGAAGGCCCCTGCTATTAAGGCAGAGGTAGAGAAACTACTTAATGCTATCTTTATCTACCCGGTTCCCTTGACTGAATGGGTATCCAATCTCGTTCCTATGAATAAGAAGTAAGGAACCATCCATGTATGTATGGATTTTCATGACCTGAACAAAGCCTGTCCTAAAGACAACTTCCAAACACCTTTCATCGATCAGATTCTCGATGAGTGTGCGGGAAGCGAAGTGTTTTCTTTTATGGACGAATTTTCAGGGTATAACCAAATTCAAATTAAACTCGAGGATCAACACAAGAGGACATTTATTTGTCCTTAGGGAACTTTCGCATACCGGAAAATTCCTTTCGGCCTTAAAAACACCGGAGCAACCTTCCAACGTGTTATGACCTTCGCATTCCACGATCTTAAGCATATAGTCGAAGCTTACCTTGATGATCTTGCTGCTCACTCTCGTAAGAGACAGGATCACTCTACGCACCTTCGACTAGTTTTTGAAAGATGTCCTTAATATAGAATCTGGTTGAAACCTCATAAGTGCATATTTTGCGTTAGGTTTGGTCATCTTTTGGGATTTCTAGTTTCTGAGACCGAGATCATGGTAGATCCTTTAAAGGTTGAGGCAACACTTTGATTTCCTCCCCCTCACAATATTCGAAAACTTCAAGGTTTACAGGGGAAATCTAACTTTTTGGTATTATTGTGGTGTTGTTTTGGTTATAATGTTGTTCATCTGCCATTTCTAGCTATTTATTTCTGTTCTGCATACTTTTTATATTTGGAATATTACAAGTGGTATTAGAGCACCTTCCTAGGTAGAAAATTGTGGGTTAATTTTTTTTCAGGGTAGAGACGTATTTTGACGTCTTTAATCTACAAAGATTTGTTGTTACGCACATAAACCTGTGGTTAGGGATTCATACATGTAGGAAATACAAGTGGTACTTAAGCACACATTTGTTGGCCACCCTTGTAACCCCTTTTGGTACCCCTTCGAGTGGTAGCGCATCAAACAACACCTATATACAGGTTGACCTAGATCTCCTGAAGCCCTCTGTTTATAAACCGATCGATCACCTGACTGCTATAGTTCCACCGAGAACAACACTCTGGAAGATACTCTCTAGTACCTAGGTAGTCGAGTACTATGGCTAAGGGTACGGTCTAGCCTCCTTAGTTGGTGACCTGAGATATTGAGCTGAGTACTATTGTTGGACCCTGCACGTATATCAGAGAGCTATAACACAGGGTAAACCCTTGTCTGTAGAACCATTGAATACCTAACCCTTGGGATAGAAATGAAAACATAACATATAAGATCTATTGTGGCACAACTGTGTCTCCTGCATTCGAGTTGCAAAATTACTGCACATTTCTTCCTGTTAAGAATTTGGACATTCCATTACTGCAATATTCTTCAGATCGGAGTATAACTCCGTAGGAGTAAAAAAAAAAAGAAAAAAAGAAAGAAAGAGTCCGGATCCTGTTGGCACTATTATTTGATACCTATTCCATTGGTTTTTTCTCTTCACCCTGATCACAGTCATACCTATCATTTTTCAACGATTTTTTTTGTGGACCCAATCTCCTTCCAACATCCTTATTTGGGATTTACCCCATTGTATTCACCTTGTCGCCCTGATCATTGTGATATGCTTCACCCATAACCCATTTTCTGGGTGGTCCCACCCACCCCTTTTCGTGTTTCCTAGTCATCATGGCCCATACACGTAGCCAAGACTTGGAAGCTCGCTTCAATACCTTGCACTCTAATTTCACAGAAATCCAACAAGAAGTGCGATAGATGAATGCCAATATTCTCTCCATCAATCAAAAAATGAATTCCTCCATCACGGCTTTAGTCGCTACCTCAATCAAGGAACTACCCAAACAAGACATTAATACCCATCTTGAATATGTCACTACGACGATCTGTGCTAAGCTGAATATCCCTGCAGATCTTCCCTTATCTGACCCACCTTTGCATACTGAAGGTGAAACTTCCTCTCATTCCTAGAATTTTCATCCCCATCACTTTCAATGTGACCTACGCCTTTTGCGTGTGGATGTGACCAAATTTTATGGATCGAATCCCACTGGCTAGGTAATTCAAATGGAACATTATTTCTCTCTTTGTATGGCATTACGGATGAGTTGGCCAAACTCCGGTATGGTGTTCTCCATCTAGATTAAGAATGTTGGCAATGGAGAAAAAATGCTTGCCAAGGGTATGTGGCTTGGACACACTTTGTGGCAGATCTTTATGAACACTTTGACACTGACACCAACCATTTAGGCAATTTAACAAAGTTGAAACAATCTGGCATAGTGGAAGACTTTATAACTACTTTTGAGTGACTCGCTTTTCGTATAGAGGGCATGTTTGATGCTTTTTTTCAAGAATGTTTTATCAGTGGCCTCAAGGATGAGATTCGTGCTCATGTCCTCATGGCTCGGCCTCACAGTTGGGTGGATGCTACTAAAAGAGATAAGAAAGCACAACATGTTGTCTCTTCTCAAAACCGCAAACCCTCCTTTATTCCTCGCACTAAACCAGTAACTCCCACTCCTCTTTCTACTCCACCCAAGATCTATAATTTGACCACCACCGAAATGGATGAACGCCAACTCAAAGGCCTTTGTTATAATTGTGATGAAAAATATTTTCCAGGACACAAGTGTAAGGAACACAAGATTTTTATGGCCATCTCAAAGGATTTTCCTGAAGAGGATGTTGAGGCTCCCCTCATGTCTGTACCACTTGAACCCACAGACATAACCCCTCCCTCAGACCCTCCTGAAGTAGAACCGATCATTCCCCTAAATGCTCTCATTGGCTTCTCTACTCCCCAAACCCTCAAGCTAATTGGTTACATCAAGCATATGAAGGTCATTATTCTTGTTGATAGTGGAAGCACCCATAATTTTATTCATCATCGCATTGCCCAAGAAACTAATTTCTATATCTGTGCAGTCAATAATTTCCAATTCATGATTTCCAATGGTGGGTCCATGAAATGTGGAGGGCATTGTGAAAATGTGCATCTCCAAATTGGTGACTACCATATGGAATCTCATATGTTTGCTATCGACATGGGCGGTTGTGAAATTGTGTTGGGTGTGGAATGGCTAAGGACTTTGGGTCCCATTCTCATGGATTTTAAGTAATTAACCATGCAATTCGACCAGGAGGGCCAACAATATAAGTTCCAAGGCATCACCTCTAGTTCCCCATAGATCATTAGTTCCCATCGCATGGAAAAGTTGCTCAAAAAAGGTCATTCTGGCATTATTGCCCAACTCCATGCCATCCAAGCCATTGAGACACCCTCTAT
This sequence comes from Picea engelmannii, assembly GCA_009831015.1. Lineage (NCBI taxonomy): Eukaryota > Viridiplantae > Streptophyta > Pinopsida > Pinales > Pinaceae > Picea > Picea engelmannii. The sequence continues at coordinate 721,319 of ML780849.1, read as the reverse complement.
TCCGTAGGACCTCCAATCCATCCTCTCTAAACATAAAATGGTTTTTTCCACTCCCCAGGGACTCCCTCCTTCCCTTAGTTTTCATGATCATTCCATTCCCCTTATCCCAGGAAGCCTTCCTCCCAATATCTGTCCCTATCGTCACCCCTTTTCCTCAAAAAATGAAATTGAGAAAATGGTTCAAGAACTGCTCAATGCAGGTGTTATCCACCTTAGTACGAGCCCCTACTCTTCTCCTTTGGTCATGATCCTTAAGAAAGAAGGTTCTTGGTGCATGTGTCCTGACTTCCGCACCCTCAAAAAACTCACCATTAAAGACAAATTTCCCATTCCTCTCATTGATGACCTCTTGGATGAATTGAGTGGCGCCCATTTCTTTACTAAACTTGATCTTCGTTTCGGCTACCAACAAATCCGTATGAAAGAGGCAGACATTCCTAAAACTTCCTTTAGAACTCATGAGGGCCACTATGAGTTTTTGGTCATGCCCTTTGGCTTGTGTAATGCTCCATCCACTTTCCAAAGCCTCATGAATCGTGTCTTTCGTCCTTTTCTCTGTCATTTTGTGTTAGTTTTCTTTGATGATATCCTCATCTACAACAAAACCTGGACATACCATTTTTTTCATGTGGATCAAGTTCTCCATCTACTCTCTCAGCACCAACTTTTCCTCAAACAATCTAAATGTGCTTTTGGCGCCTCAAAAGTAGATTACTTGGGTCATCTTGTTGGCAAGGATGACGTCAGGGTGGATCCTATAAATATTGAAGCTATGCAAGATTGGCCTCACCCAAAGACTCTCAAAATCTTGCGGGGATTTATGGGTTTAACAAGTTATTATTGCAAGTTTGTTAAGAATTATGGAAAGATTGTGGCACCTCTCACTGCACTCCTTAAAAAGAATTCTTTCACTTGGACTCCAGCAGTTTCTCAGGCTTTTCAAACCTTGAAGATGGCCATGTGTACCACTCCAGTCCCAACCCTTCCTGATTTCACAAAGACCTTTGTCCTGGAATGTGATGCTTCTGGGAAAGGAATTGGTGTTGTCCTTATGCAAGAGGGTTGACCTTTGGCCTTTACCAACAAACAACTTTCCAAGAGAAATTTGGGCAAATGAATATATGAAAAGGAAATGTTGGTTATTCTGCATGTCATGGATCTTTGGCGACCTTATCTATTGGGGAAACACTTCCATTTTAAGATAGATCATCAAAGCCTCAAGTATTTTCTAGAACAACGCATTTCCTCCCATGAGAAACAAAAATGGGTGACTAAGATCTTTGGATATGATTTTGAGATCATTTACAAAAAAGACAAAGACAATGTGGCTGCTGATGCACTTTCCAGAAAATATGAAGATGAAGGGTCTATTTTTTCTCTCTCTTTCATTGTACCATATTGGCTTCAAGTTGTTCGCCAGGAATGGCTACACGATCCCAAAAGTTCGCATTTGATACAACAATTGTAGTCCAATTCTCTAGTTTCCCCAAGGTACTCTTGGCTCAATGATGAGCTTTAATACAAAGACCATTTGTATTTAACTAAACAATGAAAACTTAAATCCGTGGTACTTTCTGAGCTTGATGCTACACCCATAGCTAGGCACTCCGGGTTTACCAAAACCTATGACAGGGTCAAACGTTCTTTTTTCTGGGAGGGTATGAAACAAGACATTCACAATTTTGTGGCTGAATGTGATGTGTGTCAACGCAACAAGGGTGAAACTTTCAAATCTCCTAGCACACTACAACTGCTTCCGATTCCACCCGCTCTTTGGTGGGATATCTCTATGGATTTTATTATCGACTTACCTAAATCGAGAAATAAATCAATCATCATGGTGGTAGTTGATTGTCTTTCCACGTATGCTAATTTCTGTGATCTTCAACACCCATTTACAACATCTACTGTGGCTCGACTTTTCATGGATCAAGTCTTCAAGCTTCATGGTATGCCACATTCTATTGTTTCTGATCGTGACACAAATTTCACCATCAATTTTTGGCAAGAACTATTCAAGCTACAAGGCACCCAATTGCATCTCAGCACAAATTATCATTCCCAGACTGATGTTCAGACTGAAGTTGTCAACAAATGTTTGGAAACATATTTGAGTTGTTTTGCAGTGGAAAGGAAGAATCAGTGGGCTCAATGGTTACCACTAGCTGAATGGTGGTACAACACTTCGTACCATACTTCTACATGCATGAGTCCTTTTGAAGCGGTATATGGACAAAATCCACCTTTAGTCCTCTCATATTTTCTAGGTGTCTCGAAGGTCCATGAGGTTGACCAAACACTTACAGTTCGACAAGCTATTCTCCGGTCCCTCAAAGAGAATTTGGTCATGGCCCAGAATCACATGAAACAACAAGCAGATCAAGGTCGCTTTGAACGTCAATTTGCAGAAGGGGATCAGGTGTTTCTTCGACTGCAACCTTAAAAGAAAACTTCCCTCAAGGATAACCATTGTCAGAAACTGGCGCCCAAATTTTATGGTCCTTATACCGTTCTCAGGCCTGTGGGACAGGTGGCCTATCAGTTAGCTTTTCCCAGTCATTCTACGCTCCATATTGTTTTTCATGTTTCCTTCTGAAAGAAGGTGATTGGAACTAAGTGCCAAACTCAAACCAACCTTCCTGAGTTGGACGAAGAAGGCTCCATTTGGCTACAACCACAAGCAGTTTTGGACCAATGTGAGCGTCGACTGCGTCAGTGCACCATCAAGGAAGTGTTAGTCCAGTGGAAAGATACAACTCCAAAATATGCCACTTGGGAACCAACTACCATTCTGCAACAATTTCTCCATCTCAAGCCTTGAGGACAAGGTTGTTTTTAATGGGAGGACATGTTAGGGACCTAACCCCTCATGTAGGAAGAATAATATATTTCCATGTAATAGAGGTCAATATTAATAAGGCTTAACAATAACGAAGAATAAGTCCAATGTACAAAGACCTAATAGAAGCTTTTTCTTCTAGAAGGATCTTCCTATAGATGGTTCTTTTGATAGACATATTTAGTATAAATAGGACTCGAGGGTATGGGAAATTTTGTCTTGGATATTATTATAATAGAGCTCTGCTTTGCTGGAGGGTTCCCCCTCGAAGAGGCAAGTGAACATTGCTCTCGGTAATCAAAGTGTTATATTTGGTTTTATTTTGTAATCATTTTGGTATTATCAGGGTGTTGTTATGGTTATATTGTTGTTCATCTGCCATTTCTAGCTATTTATTTATGTTCTGCATACTTTTTATATTTGGAATATTACATTCCCAAGCCACTGTGTGAATATAGGTGCCTAATAATCCCTAATCTTGCCAACTCAAAATGAAATTAAGGGTCCCTATTTTAACTTTATAAATCCTTGTAAATTAATTATTCATCATGTTCCATTTGGTAGTTTACTTTGTAAAGAATAAATTGTATCCTCATTTTCAATTGACAGTCTTTTATGTTTAGAATATTGTTAAATGTAGTCAAATATCAACCATTGGCTACAAAATATTTCAATGATGATTCTGGAACTTTAAGATCTTTGAGCACCTTTGAACTTCATGATTTATGTTTTTGTTCTTGGCCACATATTTATTATTGATTAGAAATTTGGCTTGGATTTCACAAGATATTATCACAGATCTTATGCGGTTGCAAAAGAGAAAGCTAAGCTAAAATTATTGATATTGCCTATTCCTCACCTCATCCGAGGGTAGAATTTTACATTGTGACTTCAAGTGGGAGCAACTTGGAGAGGATTAAGGGTTACAATGAGTGTGAGAAGTTGGATCATGATTATCATGGAAACAATACTCTGAAACGACATATTGCACATATTGCACATATAGACATAGAAGTTTAAAATTCCTAATGACAAGATCAAGAAATAGTTGACTTAGAATATGCAATCAAAGCTTGGAAGTCACACATGTAAGGTAATGGACTCCATATACATATCCACTACAAACTATGTAGTCTTAACCATCAAAATAATCATTTCTTTAATAAATTGTGAACACAACTTTCAAGTATCAGAGAAGCTTGAAAGGCAGGTAGATATTAGATATCCATCAAATGTCAAATGCACCCTAACCAAATAGTCCCAAAAGTTGTATATATACAACCTCATGCTTGTTCTTTGTTTCAACTTTCMTTCCAAATAAGGTAAAACAAATAAGTGATAGRCAAGGTTCAAAACTCAAGCAATACTTCACRAWAKCTTCCTATGAWCAACTTAGTGCTGGTGAAATTCCTTTCCKAYTATTGGAGTACCTTGTTTGAYTGTTATARGYYTGAGCTACTTTGATTTTGTAGAATAGTTTCCATTGTATTTTACAAATAATCCAAAGTTCAATGTATAGAACCATTTCTAGTCCTTAAAGCATCAATTTCTAGAGTAGATGTTTCTATCTTCTTTGTTTCCATGTTGTTACATTACATAGGAAATCCTTGAAAAACTTAATTTATAGCCCTCTATGCCCCCAACTTTCAAAACTTTCTATGATAGTGAAAAATCTAGACAAAACCATAAAAATAGCAAATAACAAATAAATCAAAGGAAGGAAACAAATTGAACCATGCCCACAATACCAAGAAACTTGAGACAATTCTTTCATAAATCATTCCATTAAATACACCCACTATGTTAATCTTGAGATTAATGTAGATTATTATTATATGAATATTTCCGTCTCTTAAGCAAACATTTATTATATAATTACTTCCATGGTACTTATACTTCCTTCCATTTGGGTGGCATCATGCCCCCATTTCTCTGGTAGGTTAGCTTCTCTGTTATATCATTTTTTATAAAAAGCATTTATATGATAAAGACTTTCATTTATGAGAGGTAAAGGTGCATCCAAAAAGTTTACATGAATTCCAACTTCAAACCAAAAACATAGCCTATATAGTTTACCCTCGTAAATATATTGTTTTTCTATTCATAACAAAACACTTAACCAAAATAGGTCCCACAATGTTCACCCTTTCCATAATAATTACATAGCATAAACCGAAATTTAAAACATAGAACCAACCTTAAATAGAAATCCAAAACCATCAAGAGATGCATTTTAAAAAATCTAAAACTAAGGAGAGCTGGCATAAAATTATGGTGGGAAAGGAATCTTCAAAGGAAAGATATCTAAGGCTATGGATGTTCATGACATTCTCGTAAAGCCACATTGATTGCTCATAAAGACCCACATAAACATCATTGGTAAAAGGTTGTTTAGGGATTGAATTTCTCACATGAAATAGCAAGAAAAAAATCACTTTCTTTCCTCCTCCCTCAATACCCTTATAGAGGTAATAAGGTTTTTTACTTGACTTGAAAAGAAATCCCTTGGAAGATCTAGCATCATACCTAGTCCTGAAGCTTAGCCTCATAGTTTGATCAAGGAAACAAGCAAGCCACTCACTTACTAGACTTTCGTTAGTGAGATAGATGCTCTGCCTCACGACTAGGATTGGTTGGGCATTGTGGGGGGGGATGAAAGAAAGAAGGGCCTTCTTGGAGAGGTGAATCCTTCGACGGTGAGATAAGGTGATTCTCGTGTGCCCATTAAAACTTACAACTACCTTAATAGTAGAAGAATGATATGCATACCACAATCATACACATTGCATACCTAAAAAATAGTAAATAAAAATGGCATAAAAATGTAGAGGAGCTTACCTTGAGTACTTGCAACTTCTGAGTTTCTTACATTTGCATGTTCTACAATACCATATACTCTTGGTCCTATACTCCCTCCATAAATGTATCCATACAAAGTTAACAAATAAAACTTGCCAATATACGTACAAATTTGACACAAAAAGATTTTTTTTTTATATTTCACATGAAAAAAACCAAGCATACAAATTAGAATTGGAAAAAAATAGCATATAAAACTTTTATTTCACACAAACTTATGTTACAAAAGAATTTCCTTCCAAATAAAACTTAGGTATCAGATCCACTTGATAATAAATTCAATCTACCCTCCATAAAAGGGATTAAAAAAGGTTTTTCCTTTTTTTTAGAGGCAGTGTATCTTAATGTATAAGATGCAAAAACACTTATCAGAGGCATTTTAAGATTAAAGAGTTCTTTTCATTTTGCAAATGATGAGTAAGTTGAGGGTGGCACTTAATGTTGTTGAAATACATGCCTACTTCTTCCTTGGTTATGGATAATTTAGTGCCAAAACCTTATTGTCAAAGTGTATTCTATATGTAACAATATTGTATGGATCATTCTACTAAAGGGTACATTCTTTTTATTCATTTAAAATGTACTAAAATTGAGATAATATTTCAATCCTCTTCATATTCATTCACTGCTCACCATGTAAAGTAATGAAATCAAGCTCCTAAAGGATGTATACTTTCCACAACCTTCCCAATGGAGGCTACTTTATTTACACTCAAAATAATACACTTAAGTCCAAAAACCTTTGATTAAGAAGTTAACATAATGGCAAGCGCAAGCACAAGTGTGACCACACAGAGCAAACATGTAGCAAGAACTTGTTTGTGAGCTTTCGTTAAGAAGTCAAGGCTATTGGGAGTATTTCATCATTTTAGGTGTTACCTACTCTAGCAACATACCCGGCTGCTTTAAGATTCAGGTAATTTTTTTTTCTCACTGAGATGTTTTAATTGATAAGTAACAATTCAATAAAACAATCAAGGCTTTAGCATATGCCAAATTTCTTCTTTATTATGGCATTGAACATTAGGAGGATGCTCAGCAATCTAGTGACATGTGGTTGCAAGAGTGGAACTAGGAAGGGAAGATGTAGTATATATGTTGCATATACATAAAATTGAGTAGGAGTAAAGGAAATGAATGCTCTTTCCTATGTTTGCACCAGTGGTCTAGTGGTAGAATAGTACCCTGCCACGGTACAGACCCGGGTTCGATTCCCGGCTGGTGCATCGAAATTGTTTCTTTTACCTTTTCGATTTAGGTTTTGAGCTTGGTTGAAGGTTTATGTTATTGATTTTGAAAGAATCCGTTATCCCGTGCATTCTCATATTGTGTCTCTGTAGCTGAGGCTGAAGAATGTACATTATGTCGTTGTAGTATAGTTGAGTGTTCATGTCGTAGAATTTCCATATAAAACACTGAGTGTACATGTCGTTGTAGTATAGTTGAGTGTTCATGTCGTCGTAGTATAGTGGTGAACAAGATTTTTAAATTTTTACGTCGAAAGGTGTATACCTATTTGAGATGGGCACAATTAATAATCTTTTAATCTTAAATTCTAATCTAACTGTTATGCATTGAAAATGTTGGCATATTCTTAGTCGTCCTCCAAAATCAATGGATCAGATTTATTGTTGATAACTTCTTTGCATTTATAAATGCCTCAGTTAACCTGTTTACTTTTTAACATTTACCTAATCATATTAAGAAATCACTGTAACATCATATAATTGCCACATTAACTTTTAGAATTAAGAAATCACTGTAACATCATATGATTGCCACGTTTAAATGATTAACTTTTGGAATTCTTCAGAATTTCATTATCTGACTCAATTAGAGTTTCATTATCTGGCTGGATATTTTTTTTAAAGCTAACTCTTTCGGCGTTCACCGGCCGCGAGTTAGCTGCTGTGCTAGTGTATGGACAAGTGGTGAGTATTCTTCCTTCACCCCAGCAACGACGTGCTTCTATTTTCGATTTAGGTTTTGAGATTGGTTGAAGGTTTATGTATATTGCTTTTGAAAGAATCTCATATTGTGTCTCTGTAGCTGAGTCTGAAGAATGTACAAATATTTCACAAACAAAGCAAGCCGCCCTTAGTAACGAACTAGACTACCCTTCTAAACGACTGAGCGTCCATGTCGTTGTAGTATAGTGGTGAGTATTCCCGCCTGTCACGCGGGTGACCCGGGTTCGATCCTCGGCAACGGCGTCACTTTTTGCTTCAATTGATGCAATCTGCATTTTTGTTGATGGCAGCAATGAATTTCAATTCCCACCGACTGCATCTGAAAGGTAAAATGTTGCTGAGCAAAACGAACTAGGCAAGACGTGATACCAAAAACTGTTCTTTCTAAATTTCACAAACTGTTATGGTATCAGTATTGTCCTTCCTCAAATTTTGAAATCCTAGTGCATTGTTCAGGACAGTATAAAGGATTTTATGTTTGATTCCGTGAAAGAAGATTTGTCCCATAAACACCTGCTAAAATGTAACGATTCGTTCGCCCGCCAGAGAACGATTCCCAATTCAATTTGCAACTCTGTAATGCCGCGTTCCAATCTCACCAGTCTACAGATCACTATTCACAGGTGCTGAGGGGCATGCACAAATAATGGTAATTATTGCAGTTTCTTCCTACAATTTAATATTTCGTGTATATCGATGCAATTTGAAGAATTTTACATAGCCCCAGACCTCTAAATATGAAATGCATCCAGAGATTGGGAACACGTTGGGTTCCTTGCTAAGATCAGTGGCCTCCTATGAAAAGGTATGAGGAAAAACTTCCACGTGGCATGATACAAGGTGGTGTCTACACCATTATTATAAACTAAGAGGGTTCTATCGTGACTCAGTCAGTCATAACCAAAACCAATGGCATTTCCTCAGAGCCTTGATGTCTCACAATCATAATTTTTTAAGTTTTGTTTTTTTTGGTGATGGAGATATTTGTCTGAAATTTGGTGAGAAATTGTTAGATCTATAGATTTGAGTAATTATTTCTGTATGATTAAAATGTCTCAATAGTTTTTCGACATGTTGAATTCATTTCTACATTCAAAAATGGATTTTAAACAATAGAAAATACTGATTTTGTGCAGATTTATGTTGTCTAGCTAAAAAAACCAAAACCTGAAACATTTAGACAATAACAAATAGTAATTTCATGCAGAAAGCTTTGTAAAAAGAACATGTTTGATCTTATATTACATTTGCATACCTCTATGGGCTGCAAGGTGAGTGGAGTAGATGGGAAAGACTTAACTTGGAAAGTAGACACATTTTCATTTCATATTATAGTATGATAGAATTTTCAACCCATTGTTACTTTACGATAAAAGTAAGATATAACAATTATTTTAACCACTTAAGCTAAATTTAATTGACAATGCCTCTTATCCTTTATACCCTTAAAAAAAAGGAAAAGTCTCACATGTTTCATATTTCACCCTATAGAATGAAAAAAATTACAAACATATCTTGAGATTACATTCTCAAATGAGATTTTAGAATATTTACATCCAGGTATATAAAAAGCAAAGAACAATATAGCATAAGGTACACAACAATTCCATTGTTATATTTATGCAAAATTTTCAATGATTGTCATTAATCTAATGTATATAAAGAGTGATATCAACTTGAGGGATGGTGAATGAAAAAATAAATTAATAATTATAAAAAATGACATCAAGCATCAATCCATTTTTATGATTCAAAGGCATGAATGTGATTATGATTATAAGAGATGCGGGAGTAACCATACTTTAAATATGTCCGTACCTTTTCTGATTATTGCCATATATGAGATAATAATAAAACTATAACATAGAGCACCTGAGTGGGCCTAATGGTTAAGAACATGTGTTATCTCCGGGGAGGTCACAAGTTCAAAACCGACGGGGGGTAGGGATGCTCATATTGGCCCGTTGTGACAAGGCTAGAAGGGTAAACGACCCCTGGGATAGAGGTTCACTTCAGTGGGACTTGGGACGTCTCGGCCCCTGCTGAGTCACAAGTTATTGGTATATCTGGCTTGCGAGCTGTTGAATATACTCTTGGGAGGTTGTTAGTAACACTTAACATATCATGTAAAAGATATAAGAAATAGGTTAGTAACATATAGATGTAGATGCAAATGATAGTGAGGAAACAAATTGTATTGCAATATGGAATTTGCTATTAAAAAACAAATCCTTTGGTAACAACTTTTGATTTAGCTTATATGAAACCAAGTGTTGATAGCAATCACAATGAATTTGTTATTCATAAAAAAATTGGATTCAAAACAAAATAATTTCAATCCAAATAATTTGAAACTATATGCTATTTAACTAAGGCTAAACGAGTTGCTTTACACAAATTTATAATTCCAACTTGGTTTTAAACTATAACCCAACATACACCTACCTCTTATTATTTCACTTATTCAAATATTTTTATTTTTTATTTTAATTTTTACAATATGTTAATAGCTTTGCACAAGTTTATAACTCCAACTTGGTTTTAGACCATAACTCAACATACACCTACCTCTTATTATTTCACTTATTCAAATATTTCAATTTTTTATTTTAATTTTTAAAATATGTTGATAGCTTTGCACAAGTTTATAACTCCAACTTGGTTTTAGACCATAACCCAACATATACCTACCTCTTATTATTTCACTTATTCAAATATTTTTATTTTTTATTTTAATTTTTAAAATATCTTGATAGCTTTGCACAAGTTTATAACTCCAACTTGGTTTTAGACCATAACCCAACATACACCTACCTCTTATTATTTCAGTTATTCAAATATTTTTATTTTTTATTTTTATTTTTAAAATATGTTAATAGCTTTGCACAAGTTTATAACTCCAACTTGGTTTTAGACCATAACCCAACACACACCTACCTCTTATTATTTCACTTATTCAAATATTTTTATTTTTTATTTTTAAAATATGTTAATAGCTTTGATGAATGTTACGAAAAAGTATATGTAACAACCACTGATTTTAGTTGACTAGTACTTGTGCATTTTGGATCTATTGAGATCTTATGACTTTTGAGGGATATGTAAATTTATAAGTATTTATGAGTATTGTTTTGTTTGGTTATACAAAAATACATATACCTAGATGTTGTTTTAATGATGATGCTTAATGACTTTTGTTGGTTATGAATGTTCAAATGCAACTTTATGATTCTAATAAATCTTTATGATTCTAATAATGTTGGTCACTGATCTATGCTTTGTATACAATTGGCTATATGGGAATTCAAATTAGATGTATATCACGTAAATGATGATTAATGAGGAAATTGGTTATTCCAAATGAATTGTTGAATAAATGAACTATGAATTAGGGATAGTGAATAATAGTGTACCATTGAAAGGATGAAAGGTGAATTATTGAAAGAATGTATTTGCTGAATGGATATGCAAAATTGATAAGGGAGAAAATGTGTTGATGGATACTATTACATGGTTGTGTAAAATTGAATAATTGTGTTATTAATTACTATTTGATTAATGAAATATGATGTTTTAACAATAAATGCATATTGACATAAGCTATGGTTATGCAATTTGCTATGAGCACGAGTGATTTGATACAATTAAAGTTGGAGAGCCAGTGACAATAAGTACTTTATGGAAGCCCATACCCATGAGGGAATGTTTATCGAGACTTATAATTCTGGGTCAAGGACAGAATAATACTTCCATCAAACTTATACCACCTAAATTAGACCTGTA
>ML780849.1:657159-687305 GCA_009831015.1 Picea engelmannii | reverse complement strand
TGTCTGTTGCCTGTTCTACGGGCGTGGTGCTCATCGTCAGATGTGTTGTTTATCCGTAATCGTTGTTGTCGTTCTGTTAAGTGAAGAATTGTTTTTTCACTTTCCGCTTTGCTTGTAGTCATAACGAAGGGGCCGTTACAAATTATGCAACTTTATGCAACTTATGCAACTATATGAAACTATATAGAAACTATATGCAACTTTATGCAACTTATGCAACTATATGAAACTATATAGAAACTATATGAAACTATGCAACTATATGCAAATATGCAACTTATCCAAATATGCAACTATATGCAACTTATGCAACTATATTGCAACTATATGCAACTATATTGCAACAATGCAACTTATGAAACTATGCAACTATATGAAACTTATGCAACTATGCAACTATATTGCAAGAATTCAACTTATGAAACTATGCAACAATGCAACTTATGCAACTATGCAACTATATGCAACGATATGAAACTTATGCAACTATATGCAACTTATGCAACTATATTGCAACAATGAAACTTATGAAACTATGCAACTATATGAAACTTATGCAACTATGCAACTATATTGCAACAATGCAACTTATGAAACTATGCAACAATGCAACAATGCAACTATATGAAATTTATGCAACTATATGCAACTTATGCAACTATATGCAACTATATGACAATTTCATATGCAACTATATGCAACTATACAACTATATGCAACTTTATGAAACTATATGCAACTTTATGCAACTTTATGCAACAATGCAACTTATGCAACTATATTGCAACTATATGCAACTGTGTTGGTACCACAAACATATATTGGCACTATAACTTATCTTCTTGTTTTAACGAGTGTAGGTACCACCAAATAGGTATCTGTCGGATCTATCTTCCTCGAGTGATGATCAATATATACTAAGAGAGGTTGAAAGTGAGACGTGTTGTACTAGAGCTACCGGTTCTAGATCAACTAGATCTGAAAAGGTAAGGAAAAGATTTCATATATGCATGCAATGTTTTATTGCCAACGAAGGGTCATGTAATTATGATGTTGAGAGCATAGCTGACATTGAGTTTCCCTTGAGGTATAAACATCTAGTGCAACGATGGGCACCTAAGGAGCTAGCTGAAGTGGACACATATTTCTTCATCAGCGGGAGGATGTATCGCATTGCTCCTTCGTCCTTACATGGATTGGGGTTATTTTCCATGGATGGCATAAAGGTTGGATATGGCACTGTAACTGAATTGATTGAGTATTTCAGACCATTATACAAATACAATCATTGGTTGATGTTGGTCCGATATACGCTAAGTATGCAGAGATACAGAGTTGCTGCAAATTATATACAACTAGTAGATAACAATCAAAATAAAGGGGAAACTATGTATATTAATGGAAGGCCAAAAGCTACTGGAAACATTGCGAGCTTTATAAATAGTACATGACTAGTGGCTACAACTAAGAAACAGAATTCCATATTTGAGGGACGCGAAGGAAATCATATATTTGTATGTGCAACAAAAACAATAGCTCTAGGTGAAGAGTTGTTGATCGATTACAGCTTAAATCGAATAGATGGAGGGGGTGCAGCTATGGGGGTATATATTTTACATACCATTCAACTCAACCTTTGATCAATCATTGTTACAATTTATCACTGCAATATTTCAATTTTTTACTGCAATATTTCATTTTTTTATTGTTACAATTACTTTCATAACTCTTGTTGATTAATTTATTGTGTCAACATCTATCCAGGGTCACTGTGAGATATCACAGGCTACATCTCTCTAGGGTGACCGTGGAAAGGCACCCACTGTGACTCAGTAGGTAAATGTTAAATACAATAACAACTTATGACTACAACAACTAAATTTTAGAAATTTCATTATTTTTTTTTCTGGTATTACTGCAATATTTCATTTTTTTAATGTTACAAGTGAATTTCATAACTTTTGTTGATTGATTTATTGTGTCAACTTCTGTCCAGGGTGACTGTGGTAGAAGATCACCCGCTACATCTATCCAGGGTGACCGTGGAAAGGCACCCACTGTGCCTCAACAGGTAAATGTTAAATATAGTAACAACTTATGACTATAACAACTAAATTTCTGAAATTTCATTATTTTTTTTTTCTGATATTACTACAATATTTCATTGTTTTAATGTTACATGTGAATTTCATAAATTTTGTTGATTGATTTATTGTGTCAACATCTGTCGAGGGTGACTATGGCATAAAATCACTCGCTAAATATTTCCAAGGTGACCGTGGAAAGGCACCTGCTGTGCCTCACCAGGTAAATGTTAAATACAGTAACAACTTATGACTACAACAACTAAATTTCTGAAATTTCATTATTTTTTTTTTTTTTGATATTACTCAAATATTTCATTTTTTAAATGTTATAGTTGAATTTCATAACTTTTTTTGATTTATTTATTGTTTCAACTTCTGTCCAGGGTGACCGTGTCCGAAAATCACCCACTACATCTATCCAGGGTGACCGTGGAAAGGCACCCGCTGTGCCTCAACAGGTAAATGTTAAATATAGTAATAACTTATGACTACAATAACTAAATTTCACAAATTTTAAAGTTCATCTCATTAATTTAATTCATCAATGTATTGTGGCATGGTCAACGTGGGAAGGCTCCCACTGAGGATATTGATGAGGAGGAAATATTTTATTCCAACCTTACCTCTGCCATATCTTTATGTGACTCTGCCTTGTTTTTTATACCCAGGGACAACCTTTATTTTAATATCTTTAGACATCGATTTTACACTATTGAAAACGATCTTGTTGGTTATACGGTTTATGATGGTTTTCCTTACAATGTTAATTTTATTACTTATTCATAAATTATGGAATTAAACTTTGATAAACCGCGTCGATGATAGCTTCCCTGTCATTGAATGATCCAACTATTCCAACCTTAATGTATTAATGTTATGACGGGTTGCAATTCCATCCACCAATAATAAAACAGTTTTAAACCCTGGTATCAATTATATTTATATCCCTCTACGTTTTTCATAACTACCCTAGAATTTCTGTAACCTTGAGGCAACATTTTAACCACTGTATGAATGCGCCTTCTTATGGAATAATCAAGGAATTTTTTTTATCTTGAGGTGGCAGTAAATTCGCCTCTACGCCTTCACATATTTTTCCAGCCTAAAAATTATATGCTATGCGAAGTTCAGTTACCATGGATGCAATATTTTTTTTTATAATAAGGGACAACAATAAAATCGCTTGAGGTCATATTTGACAGCTAAATGTCCTGGTGATTTTATGAAGGTTCAACGATCCTTCTATGCCTGCGTTTTCTCGTTGATGCACAATGAACTCATAGTGCTCTACGCACAACGATTGGGTAGATTTCATTTCAGTGACTGCAATATTTCTGACAACGACTTGTATGCATTGATTAACAAATTTTATAATCATAGAATGAGAGGACATTTCAGAACATAAATGATTGGTGGACAGTGTTTGATCGTTATCTTTAATGGACAATGATATTCATTTATCAACAGTGATGGTAAGCCGCTTTAATTGCCTTATTATTATCTGTCTTCATGTTTATTAATTGTTCATATGACCGCCTGTATTTATGACAACTTTTATTTTCATCATTTTTAAACTTACACAACGATACATTTAACCTTTATATCCTTTTGCAAATTTTTATTGGTTATTTATTGACCATTATCTTTATTGCTAAATTTAGTGGTTGACCTTTAGATATGGTTGTGCAATATTTGTTTCAACCTTTCTCAACGATATTATTATTTGTATATCTGTATTTTAACCAGTATCTTTATAGTTTAAAATAATTGTAAAATAGTGGTGTTAACCATTATATGGTATTAACCTTTATCAACGATATTGTCATTATCCTTTATTGCAAGTTTTTCTTTTAAAAATAAGGGTACCTTAATAATTTTATTTAAGGTGTGAGATTGATTTATTGTGCAAGGAATTTGGTGTTGCTTGAATGTCCAAGTTGACTTCCTGACGTGTCGTTGGGTTCTAGGGTTAGTAGTCAGGTGTTTAGATAGTGCTTGATCTCGTAGCACATTGTTTTTATTGGGTATTGAGGGTCCAAATTTGTTGTTGCGCCACGATTGTTGTCGCGCCTATCACCTGGCGACAGTATGATTCCTGATGAGGGGATCATTGTGTGCCCTAATGGATAGACATGAAGGATAACTTGGCCGAAGTCTGTACTATTCGTTGTGGGCGTTTGTTCATTCTAGTTGTTGTTCGTGTTTGGGGTGGGGCACCTTCATGCATTGGGTTTGCATACCATCAAGGTTCTAATTAACTGGCTGTCGAGGCCATTGCATCGGGATGGGGATGTTGTCCCTATCTTGTATGCGTGGTCATGTTGTGTTGGGCGGGTAGTTGTCTCTCCTTGTTGTTTTACGCATGTTTCACCCAGTTTCTCTTGTGGCAGTGCATGGAGTCATAGTTGTTTGTTTCCTATTCTGTGGGCGTGGTGCTCACCATCATATGTGTTTTTTATCTGTAATCGTTGTTGTCGTCCTGTTAAGTGAATTTTATTTTTTTTCACTTTTTGCTTCCCTTGTAGTCATAAAGAAGGGGCCATTACATGTGGTATTAGAGGGGGTACAACCCTGTGACTGTGGATCGCCAGGCTTTCCACTGCAGTAAGCCTTTGTTTTTTTACCTAGCACTAATTAAAACCTTAACGTATCTAGGTGGTGATCTCGATTAGAGGATGCCACAGAGGTTCTTGACGTGGTGCCGTGGAAGGAGGTGCGATGCCTCCATAAGTGCCCGCACTCTCGAAGTCTAACCCCATGGGGGAGGAATAAGACTTTGCGCTAGATTTGATTGTTGTAAGGGATGATGATCGTCTGACTAGGGTCCTTCCAGATATGGTCAGAGGCCTTGACTCACCTTCTATATTGAGATGAGGTTGAGGCGCCTATACCCCTGAGGGTCCAAAATGCACCCAGTCAGTACCGTTAGTTTTCACTGCAAACTTGAGAAGGTCAAATTTCCTGAGTTCTTTGGTGCCTGGATAGTGCAGCCATCGAGGCATGGTTGGAGAATAAGTTGAGGTGCTTCCACTTCATGACTATACCTCCAACATGAAGGTCTGCAGTGCGGTCTCTCAAATGAAGGGGAGCGCTATTCTATGGTGGAAGACGCTCTTGCCACTTTTAAACATTGTTGTCGAAGACTTGTCATGGGAATTGTTTGAGGAACGGTTCCACAAGAGGTATCTTCTGAGGAATTCATTGAGCATCAACTCAATGAGTTCAAATGCCTTACGACAGGGTGGTCGTATGGTGCTTGAGTACGCGACCCATTTTTGGAGCTGCTTCGGTATGCTCCGCCCCATTATCGAGAAATTTAAGGTCAACAAGTTTGTGTTGGCCTTAGTATTAGAGTTCATCGTCTACTTTTGGTACCAAGATTACTGGACCGAAGAAAGTATGTAGGAATGTGGGGAGCCACATTTCCAGCGCGATTTCCCCAGTGAAGAGGACTAGAGAATCTAGATTATTTGGACCCACTACCGTGGGAGATTTGGTCAAGGCCCGTCGGATTCATGCAGTGGTGAATAACTGCCAAGAAAAGCACCAGTCGACTGTGCTCGAGATGTCAGGTACTGTCGCTGACCAGACACTTAGTATTTTGATTGATCCCGGTCCTACAGAGAGTTTCCATTTCTAGTACAACACTAAAAAGGATTAAGGTAAAGGAAGTCGAATATGATGAGTTTAGCTTTGTAGAGATGGCTTCGGGAGCCAAACAGAGGGTTGGAGGAAAGGTTATGGGTTGTACCGTATCCTGGGAGAGTTTTTCACTAGGGACAATCTGTACATCACAATCTTAGGATCTTATGATGTCGTGATCGGTATGGACTGGTTGGAATCGCATGAGGCGATACTCAACTGTAAGATGAAACGTTTTAGCTGGGTCGATGATGAGGAACATAGATGCGTGATTGTAGGATGGAACCACGAAGTTTCCTTGAGGTTCATATCTTCATTGCAACTACGAAAGAGCATGCACAAGGGATGTAAGATTTATGCGATCCTTGCGTTAAACAATAAGAGAGTAATGGAAGGTCTATAACACCTTCCTGTGGTGAGAGATTTTGTGAACATATTCCCGGAGGAGTTACCTGGGATGCCTCCAGAGAGGGAATTGGATTTTACCATAGACCTAAAACTGGGGACTGAACCGATAGCTAGAACGCCTTATCAGATGTTGACCCCAGAGTTACAGGGGTTGAGAATGCAACCGAAGGAGTTTCTAGACCTAGGACTTATACGCCCAAGTGTTTCACTGTGGGGTGCACCTTTTATTTTCATATGAAAGAAGGATGGGTCATGGAGAATTTGCATTGAATACCATCAATTGAACAAGGAAACGATCAAGGATCAGTATCTGTTGCAGAGGATTGATGATCCATTTTATCAGATGAAGGGTGCTACGGTGCTTTCAAAGATCGATTCGCTATCAGGGTATCACCAGTTATGAATCAAGGAGGATGATGTCCCTAAGACCACCTTTTAGAAGTGGTTTGGAAATTACGAGTTTATTGTTTTACCATTTGGACTGACAACCTCCCCAGGGGTATTTATGAGTTTGATGAATGAGGTGTTCCACAAGCACTTGGACAAGTTCGTCCAAGTATTCATTGACAATATTTTGATTTACTCTTGGATGATGGAGGAGCATGAAGAACACTTGCGCTTGGTACCACAGTTTCTGCAAGAGCACAAATTGTATTCGAAATTGTCTAAATGCTCGTTTTACCAATCAAAGATTCACTACTTAGGGCATGTCATCTCCGACGAAGGTATCAACATGGATCTAACAAAGGTCAAGGCTATTATGGAATGGCCTGTGTCGACAAATGTCCCAGAAGTGCATTGTTTCATGGGTTTAGAAATATATTATCAATGGTTCGTCAAGGGATTTTCAAAGATAGAAAATCCGATCATAGAATTACAGATGAAGAGAAAGAAGTTTGTTTGGACCGAGAATGTGCGAAATCATTTCAGAGGCCCATAGAGCTGTTGACAACAACACCGATACTAAAGGTTCTTGACATGGACCTGGACTTCTTGGTATGCAGTGACGCATCCAAGGAAGGCTTAGGCGTAGTCTTGATGGAAGATGGTAAGGTGATTGCTTACATTTCAAGGAAGTTGAGAAGGCATGAGGAGGACTATGCGACGCATGATTTGGATTTGTTAGCAATTTTTTATGCCTTGAAGTTTTGGAGACACTACCTTGTTGGAAAAAAAATTTGAAGTAAAGAAGGACCACTCTAGACTACAACACATCTTTACGCAAAGTGAACTGAACACGTGACAATGACGTTGGTCGGAATTTCTTAGCGAGTACGATTTCAAGATTTCTTATGTAAAAGGAGCAATGAACCGAGTGGCAGATGCATTGAGTTGGAGACCTTGCATCTTTTCGGTGGTGCCTCTTTAGATGAATCTACATGAAAAGATTCTAACTTTACAGTGCCATGATGACTGGTACAAAGAGGTCAAGAATTTTATTGGACAAAACACAATGACGGTACCAAGATTTGAAGTATCTACATTTGACGACGATGGACTAATGAGATTTACAAATCAAATTTACGTACCACCAAATGATGAATTGAGGAGTTTGATCCTAAACGAGGCTCACAGAGCAGTGTACATGGCCCACCTAGGAGTCACGAAGATGAGTGCATACCTTGAACCCTTATTCTTCTGGAAGAGAATGAAGGTGGACATCGTCAGCTATGTGGCCAGATGTCTAGAATATCAGCAGGTAAAGGCTGGACATAGATATCCAACATGATTACTACAACCACACGCTATTCCAGAATCAAAATGGGAGGTTATTTCGATGGATTTCATTGTTGGATTGCCACTGACGGCGAGGAGACACGACTCAATTTTTGTGGTAGTCGACACTCTGACGAATTGTGATCATTTATTCCTGTGTGTACAACGCATCAGACACCTGGCATAGCTAGATTTTTCATCAATGAGATTGTTAGGCTGCATGGCGTACCTAAGAGGATTATATCCGAGCAAGGATCGGTGTCTACTGGACGGTTTCAGACTAGTTTCCAAGAGGCCTTGGGGAACCCAAATTAAATTTAGTACTGCGTATCACCCAGAGACAAACGAACGGACTGAACGAACCAACCCAATATTGGAAGACATGTTGTGCATGTACATGATGGACCGACAAAAGCGCTGGGAAGAATTATTTCCACAGGTAGAATTCGCTTATAACAACAGTTACCAAAGAACCATTAAGATGGCGCCTTTCGAGCTCCCTTATGGGTGACCGTGTCGAATGACTTTGAGTTGGGATCGGCTTGAGGATAGGTTCCTGGTGGGACCAGAAGCGATCCAAGAGTTAGAATATTAAATGCAAACTATAAGACAAAGGATCAAGGATTTGCAAGATCGGTAGAAGAGTTATGTCAATGTGCATCGTGTCGACCGTAGTTACGATGTGGCGATCGAGTATTTTTGTGGCTGAAACCACATAAGAATTCGATCAAGTTTGAAAAAGGGGATAAACTATCTCCTAGGTTTGTGGGATCCTACGAGATTGTGGAATAGAGAGGCTCGTGGCCTAATGACTAGCCTTGCATGATATTGAGGCATATACACAATGTCTTTCATGTCTCTGTTTGAGACATTTTGATGAGTGATCCTACACATGTTTGACTTAAGCACCTTGAGGGTGTCAGATGAGGGTGCACTCACGATTGAGCCAATCCGCATCCTGGATCATCGCATTCGACAACTACAATGTCAAACAATAGATGAGGTCAAGGCCCAGAGGGACAACTATAGTCCACACTCGACGACCTCGAAGGACGCATATGATATGTGCCAACAATTTCCATTTTTGTTGGATAGATAGACTTATGATATTGTGATACACGTTATTTTGGCACTTTTACTATGAAACTTTGGGACGAAGTTTATACCAAGAGGGGGTGAATGAAACATCCTGCTCTTGCGCTCTCTGAGCGAAATTATTCTTTGAGGACACTTGCTTGCAAGTGATCCGTATTATTACACTATTGGTCATTGATTATGATTATGAGGCATTATGGATGTGATTATATGTTATTTTGTGGTATTGACTTAGGTAGGTTCTATTGACTTGGTTCTCCTAAGTGTGCAGGATTTTGGACCTCAAGGATGCAGAGGCATCAATGAAACCCTTGGACTCCTAAATGAGTAAGGGAGTGGACTATTGGGTTTTATTGTTGTATATATGACATATGTGCATATGATTAGATGTTATGATTATGGATCTCATTTATGACATGATTCGTTGATGATGCAGGCTGATGATATCTTTCCGACTAGACTCACATGTGGAGTAGAGGGGTCATGCATGAATACCAGAGACATTGAGGGAGAAGTGTGGACAACAGCCCTGCCACAACCTACTAGCACTCCCACCATGGCTCGAACTGTAGGTTAACGACTACCTAGTTCAAGAAGACCCATGATGCCATGATGGAAGACTGCGACAGTCACTCACTATGATTCTAAGGGGCGTGAAATAAGGTAGGGGCCTTATTCCTTAGAGACCCTTAGTCTCCCACAATATCACCTAGCATAGTATTGACTCCAGGTTTTTTTTATGTCTACCAAGTCATTCAAGAGGCGAGTGGCACTCTTGGAGCACGTAGTGCGTCCTGAAGGGCACGTCGCAAAATAAAAAATGGAAAGAGGCGAGTGACACCCTTGGAGCACGTAGTGCATCCTGAAGGGCAAGTCGCACAAGAGAAACATAATGAGGCGAGTGGCGCCCTTGGAGCACCTAGTGCGTCCTGAAGGGAACATTGCGTTGTTAATGAATAAATGAATAAACCTAGATGGCCTTAGAATGAATGAGGTGTTGAGAAAGATTTAAAACAATTTCTCTAATAAAATGTCGCCCAGCCTAGGAAAATAAAATCTAGGTCTAAGTGATACTTGTGATAAAAAATATGTATATATTTATATAAAAATAAATAAATAATAATACTAATCATCATTAATCATGTGACAAGAGGTGGGTAAGAAATTCAATTAATTTATAAAAAACTTTTGGGGGACAAAATTTAAAAAAGAAGGAAAATGGGAATTAATTGTTTTGTTACATATGCTAATTAAAAATTTATTAATTAAAAAGAGAAAGGGGAAAAAGGTAATTTTGTACACTTTCCAATTTGAGTTTTAAATGAAAAGGGAAAGAGGGAAAGTTAAAAGAATTAGGAAACTAAGGAAAAATAGGGAAACTTAAGAAAAATGGAAACATAAGGAAAAAGCATAATGATCAACTTAGCAAGGAATATTGCCTTTAAGAACTTTCTAAATTGAACTCAACTAGTAAATTAGTAAGGGGGAAAGTCATTAAATTGTGTAAGGGAATATGGGGACACCTAGGAGTGATTATAGGAATGCTTTTAGGTGGGTGAGGGAAATATGAGTAATTAAATAATGAATGAAATTAATTTATGGTGCAACGAAGGGGATGGGTGGCACATGTACATAGAGGATTTTTCTGAATTAATTTATTGAACATTAAAATTAAATGGGAATTTGGGAAAGAAGTGACTTAGAAATTCTATATAAAGGAGGGAGGAGAGGAAGGATGGAGCTCCTCTATTATGCGTAACATTACACTGTAGAATTTTAGACTTGACTGACTTAGCTTGTGGGAGTTGGAATACCCAACTAGGTGATGAGTGGTAGCTTGGCCTTGCAATGCGAGCTGGGAGCTAGTTGTTCTCTGGTTAAGTGTGCATGGCCCGTTTGCAGCTTCGGGGGCTAAGGGGGAAGAAGAGTACCCCTAGCGTTGGCTGGGAGGTACATGTGAAGTCTCATCGATCAACAAGTGGGAGCTGCACGGAGCATGCGGGACAACGAATCAGAGTGGACAATTTGGTCTACAATACGCTTACTTTGATTCTGCATGATAGAGTATTATAGACCTCAGGCTTTCATTTCTGTATTTTTTTTAACTGTGTAAAGAAGGTGTTTGACTTAGCAGTTTAATTGAGAACTTAAATTCCCATAGCCTTAAGCTCACTGTTTGACTTGATTCCCTTGACATTTGATCCTTGATGTTGTGACTGTCCTGTTGGTTTTAAATTGATTTTTATGAAGAGTTTATGCCTGGTCTTTGTCATCATCCCTAGTTCGTCAGTCCACACTTGGGCAGTCGGCCAGGAGCTGAATCAACGGTCGTCACTTCGGTGCACACCGACCTATAGATTCTAATGCCTAGTTTTTTTATGCGTGGATGATGAGCGAAGGATGCTTGCCCAACTTGCCACCCTTGTTGATAGTTCCTGATTGATGGATTTCCTTGCTCCTTTTGTGAATGAGTACTTTTGTGATTGTTATCCTTCCTTCCGCGATCTGCTTATTACCTCTGCGTTTGATGAAAGGATCTCTTCATTTTAATGAATGATCTCTGCATTTTTAAATGAATGTCATCTGCATTTTTAATGATTTTCCCGACAAATTTACTATGTGGTTTTTTTATACATCTGGCTTGCCTTTACTGTGCAAATTTTACCTTAAGTTTTCACACCTATGGCCTCCGATTTTACCTCTACACTTTAATTTGACTCGATTGATAGTTTTTAAAGTATTTGTATTACATTATTTAGAACCTGTGGAAGTTAGCGACATCACCCAGTGATAGGCATCAGACTTACCCATGAGAAAATGTGTGTGAACCCATAATTACTCTGCGTTTTAATGTAATTGCTGGAGAATGTACTCTGTGTTTTAATGAAATTGTTGGCGAATGCACTCTGTGTTTTAATTTAGTTGATGGTGAATGCACTCGATGTTTTAAATAATAGTTGATGGTGAATGGAGAATGTACTATGTGTTTCCATTAAATATTGATGGCGATTTTACCCAACAAAATTACTCTTTATTTATACCATCTTAGTCAGTGAATTTAACCATTATTACATCTAGACTTACAATGATTTAATACCTTCTAGTCTGACTGCGATTGTTGTATATACGTGTTGGCTTCATTTTTGTCTTTGGTAGCATTTTATTTACTGTGATTGAATGCAATATCTAAGGTATACTCAGCGAATTCGGAAGGGTAGAGTTTAACAAATTCCATTATTAAGACTCAACGTTTTGAATGAAACGCACAACCGCGAAATGCTTGACAGACAACAGCATTTCTGCTCACGATTTTGACACCTCTCCCTATTTCTGATCCATGATTTTAAATGGCTTAAGCACAGTTTTTAACCCACGCTCTCATTGGCAGTAAGAACCATTGGGCTCCATGATTTTGGCATCCTTCCCAGTATTATCCCTGCGATTTGACTTTATGTCTTTGCGTTATGATGTGCTTAAATCCGCGTTATCATAGCTTTACCTCTGCCATATCTTTATGTGAATTTTCCTTGTTATTTATATCCAAGGAAAACCTTTATTTTAATAGCTTTAGACAATGATTTTACACTGTTGACAACGATCTTGTTGGTTATACGGTTTATGACGGTTTTCCTTACATTGTTAATTTTATTACTTATTCATAATTTATATAATTAAACTCTGATAAACCTCATCGCAGATAGCTTCCCTCTCATTGAACGATCCATCTATTCCAACCTTAATGTATTAATGTTATGATGGGATGCAATTCCATCCACCAATAATAAAACGGTTTTAAACCCTGCTATCGATTATATTTATATCCCTCTGCGTTTTTCATAATTACATCAGAATTTCCGTAACCTTGAGGCAACATTTTAACCACTGTATGAATGCGTCTTCTTATGGAATACTCAACGCAATTTTTTTTATCTTGAGGTGGCAGTGAATTCACCCCTGCGCCTTCACATCTTTTGCCAGCCTGAACATTATATGCTATGCGATGTTTAGTTACCTTGGACGCAATTTGTTTTTTATAATAAGGGACAACAACTAAACCGCTTGAGGTCGTATTTGACGGCTAAATATCTTAGCGATTTTATGAAGGTTCAACGATCCTTTTATGCCTGCATTTTCTCCTTGATGCACAATGAACTCATAGTTCTCTATGCACAACAATTGGATAGCTTTAATTTTAGTGACTGTAATATTTTTGACAACGACTTGTATTCATTGATTAGCAAATTTTATAATCACAGAATGAGAGGACATTTTAGAACAAAAATGATTGGTGGACAATGTTTGATCGTTATCCTTAATGGACAATGATATTCATTTATCAACAATGATGGTAGATCACTTTAATTTCCTTATTATTATCTATTTGCATGTTTATTAATTGTTCATATGAACACCTGTGTTTATGAAAACTTTTATTTTCATCATTTTTAAACTTACACAACAATACCTTTAACCTTTATCCTTTTGCAAATTTTTATTGGTTATTTATTAACCATTATCTTTATTGCTAAATTTAGTGGTTGACCTTTAGATATGGTTGTGCAATATCTATTTTAACCTTTCTCAACGATATTATTATTTGTATATCGTTATGTTAACCATTATCTTTATAGTTTAAAATAATTGTAAAATAGTGGTGTTAACCATTATCCAGTATTAACCTTTATCAACGATATTGCCATTATCCTTTATTGCAAGTTTTTCTTTTAAAAAGATGGGTACCTTAATAATTTTATTTAAGGTGTGCAATTGATTTGTTGTGCAAGGAATTTGGTGTTGCTTGAATGTCCAAGTCGTCTTGCTAACATGTCGTTGGGTGCTAGGGTTAGTATTTAGGTGTTTAGATAGTGCTTGATCTCCTAGCGCACTGTTTTTAGCGGGTATTGAGGGTCCAGTTTTGTTGTTGCACCACAATTTTTTTCATGCCTATCACCTGGCGATGACATGATTCTTGATGAGGGGATCATTGCGCGCCCTAATGGATAGAGGCAAAGGATAACTTGGCCAAATTCTGTACTACCCGTTGTGGGCATTTGTTCGTTCTGGTTGTTGTTCATGCTTGGGGTGGGACAACTTCATGCATTGGGTTTACATTCCATCGAGGTTCTAATTAACTGGCCGTCGAGGCCATTTTGTCGGGATGGGGATGTTGTCCCTAGCTTGTAGGCGTGGTCATGTTGTGTCGGGCGGGTAGTCATCTCTCCTTGTTGTTTTACACATGGTTCTCCCAGGTTCTCTTGTGCCAGTTCGTGGAGTCGTATTTGTCTGTTGCTTGTTCCATGGGTGTTGTGCTCAATGTCAGATGTGTTGTTTATCCGTAATCATTGTTGTCGTCCTGTTAAGTGCAAATTTGTTTTTTTCACTTTCCACTTTGCTTGTAGTCGTAACGAAGGATCCGTTACAAACTATATGCAACTATATGAAACTATGCAACTTTATGCAACTTATGCAACTATATAGAAATTATATGCAACTATGCAACTATATGCAACTATATGCAACTTATCCAACTATGCAACTATATGCAACTTTATGCAACTTATGCAACTATATTCCAACTATATGAAACTATATTGCAACAATGCAACTTATGCAACTATGCAACTATATTGCAACAATGCAACTTATGAAACTATGCAACAATGCAACTTATGCAACTATATGCAACTATATGCAACTTATGCAACTATATGCAACTTATGAAACTATATGACAATTTCGTATGCAACTATATGCAACTATGCAACTATATGCAACTTTATGCAACTATATTGCAACTATATGCAACTGTGCTGGTACCAAAAATGTATATTTGCACCATAACTTATCTTCTTGTTTTAACGAGTGTGGGTACCACCAAATAGGTATCTGTCAGATCTATCTTCCTCGAGTGATGATCAAGATATATTAAGAGAGGTTGAAAGTGAGATGTGTTGTACTAGATCTACCGGTTCTAGATCAACTAGATCTAAAAAGGTAAGGAAAAGATTTTGTATATGCATGCAATTTTTTATTGCCAATGAAGGGTCATGTAATTATGATGTTGAGAGCATAGGTGACATTGAGTTTCCCTTGAGGTATAAACATCTAGTGCAACGATGGGCACCTAAGGAGCTAGCTGAAGTGGACACATATTTCTTCATCAGTGGGAGGATGTATGGCATTGCTCCTTTGTCCTTACATGGATTGGGGTTATTTTCCATGGATGGCATAAATGTCGGATAGGGAACTGTAACTGAATTGATTGAGTATTTTAGACCATTATACAAATACAACCATTGGTTGATGTTGGTCCGATATACACAAAATATGTGGAGATACAAAGTTGCCGCAAATTATATACAACTAGTAGATAATAATCAAAATAAAGGGGCAACTATGTATATTGATGGAAGGCCAAAAGATACTGGAAACATTACGGGCTTTATAAATAGTATATGACCAGTGGCTACAACTAAGAAACCAAATTCCATATTTGAGGGACGTGAAGGAAATCCTATATTTGTATGTGCAACAAAAACAATAGTTCTGGGTGAAGAGTTGTTGATCAATTACAACTTAAATTGAATAGATGGAGGGGGTGAGGCTATGGGGGTAAATATCTTACATACCATTCAACTCAACCTTTGATCAATCATTGTTACAATTTATCGTTGCAATATTTCAATTTTTTACTGCATATATTTCATTTTTCATTATTTATTTTTTGATATTACTACAATATTTCATTTTTTTAATGTTACAATTACTTTCATAACTCTTGTTGATTAATTTATTGTGTCAACATATATCTAGGGTGATTGTGAGATATCATAGGCTACATCTGTCCAGGGTGACCGTGGAAAGGCACCCACTATGCCTCAACAGTTAAATGTTTAATACAGTAAAAACTTATGACCACAACAACTAAATTTCAGAAATTTCATTATTTTTTTTTCTGGTATTACTGCACTATTTCATTTTTTTAATGTTACAAGTGAATTTCATAACTTTTGTTGATTGATTTATTGTGTCAACTTCTGTCCAGGGTGATCGTGGCAGAAAATCACCCGCTACATTTGTCTAGGGTGACCATGGAAAGGCCCCCTCTATGCCTCAACAGGTAAATGTTAAATACAGTAACAACTTATGACTATAACAACTAAATTTCTGAAATTTCATTATTTTTTTTTTCTGATATTACTGCAATATTTCATTGTTTTAATGTTATAGGTGAATTTCATAACTTTTTTTGATTGATTTATTGTGTCAACATCTGTCTAGGGTGACCGTGGCATAAAATCACCCACTACATCTATCCAGGGTGATCGTGGAAAGGCACCCACTGTGCCTCACCAGGTAAATGTTAAATACAGTAGCAACTTATGACTACAACAACTAAATTTCTGAAATTTCATTATTTGTTTTTCTGATATTACTCCAATATTTCATTTTTTAAATGTTACAGGTGAATTTCATAAATTTTTTTGATTGATTTATTGTTTCAACTTCTGTCCAGGGTGACCATGTCTAAAAATCACCCACTACATCTGTCCAGGGTGACCGTGGAAAGGCACCCACTGTGCCTCAGCAGGTAAATGTTAAATATAGTAATAACTTATGACTACAATAACTAAATTTCAAAAAATTTAAAGTTCATCTCATTAATTTAATTCATCAATGTATTGTGGCATGGTCAATGTGGGAAGGCTCCCACTAAGGATATTGATGAGGAGAAAATATTTTATTCCAACCTTACCTCTGCCATATCTTTATGTGACTCTGCCTTGCTATTTATACCCAGGGACAACCTTTATTTTAATAGCTTTAGACATCGAGTTTACACTATTGACAATGATCTTGTTGGTTATACGGTTTATGATGGTTTTCCTTACACTGCTAATTTTATTACTTATTCATAAATTATGGAGTTAGACTCTGATAAACCGCGTCAAGGATAGCTTCCCTGTCATTGAACAATCCAACTATTCCAACCTTAATGTATTAATGTTATGATGGGTTGCAATTCCATCCACCGATAATAAAATGGTTTTAAACCCTGGTATCAATTATATTTATATCCCTCTACGTTTTTCATAATTACACCAGAATTTCCGTAATCTTGAGGCAACATTTTAACCACTGTATGAATGTGCCTTCTTATGGAATAATCAAAGCAATTTTTTTATCTTGAGGTGGCAACGAATTCGCCTTTGCGCCTTCACATATTTTTCCAGCCTAAACATTATATGCTATGTGAAGTTCAGTTACCATGGGTGCAACATTTTTTTTTTATAATAAGGGACAACAACTAAACCGTTTGAGGTCATATTTGACGGCTAAATGTCCTGGCAATTTTATGAAGGTTCAACGATCCTTTTATGCTTGCGTTTTATCCTTGATGCACAACGAACTCATAGTGCTCTATGCACAACGATTGGCTAGCTTTCATTTCAGTGACTGTAATATTTCTGACAATGACTTGTATGCATTGATTAGCAGATTTTATAATCATAGAATGAGAGGACATTTCAAAACATAAATGATTGGTGGACAACGTTTGATCGTTATATTTAATGGACAATGATATTCATTTATCAGTAGTGATGGTAGACTACTTTAATTGCCTTATTATTATCTGCATGTTTATTAATTGTTCATATGACCGCCCATGTTTATGAAAACTTTTATTTTCATCATTTTTAAACTTACACAATGATACACTTAGCCTTTATCCTTTTGCAAATTTTTATTGGTTATTTATTGACCATTATCTTTATTGCTAAATTTAGTGGTTGACCTTTAGATATGGTTGTGTGATATTTGTTTTAACCTTTCTCAATGATATTATTATTTCTATATTGGTATGTTAACCATTATCTTTATAGTTTAAAATAATTGTAAAATAGTGGTGTTAACCATTATCTGGTATTAACCTTTATCAACGATATTGCCATTATCTTTATTGCAAGTTTTTCTTTTAAAAAGAAGGGTACCTTAATAATTTTCTTTAAGGTGTGCGATTGATTTGTCGTGCAAGGAATTTGGTGTTTCTTGAATGTCCAAGTCATCTTGTTGATGTGTCGTTGGGTGCTAGGGTTAGTAGTTAGGTGTTTAGATAGTGCTTGATCTCGTAGCGCATTGTTTTTATTGGGTATTGAGGGTCCAATTTTTGTTGTTGCACCATGATTGTTGTCATGCCTATCACCTGGTGACAGTATGATTCCTGATGAGGCGATCACTGTGCACCCTAATGGATAGATGAGAAGGATAACTTGGCCGAAGTCTGTACTATCCATTGTGGGCGTTTGTTCGTTCTAGTTGTTATTCATGTATGGGGTGGGACACCTTCATGCATTGGGTTTGCATGCCATCGAGGTTCTAATTAACTGGTCATTGATGCCATTGCATTGGGATGGGGATGCTATCCCTAGCTTGTAGGCATGGTCATGTTGTGTCGGGTGGGTAGTTGTCTCTCCTTGTTGTTTTATGCATGTTTCGCCCAGTTTCTCTTGTGCCAGTGCATGGAGTCATAGTTTTCTGTTTCTTGTTCTGCGGGCCTGGTGCTCACTGTCAGATGTGTTGTTTATCTGTAATCATTGTTGTCGTCATGTTAAGTGCACAATTTTTTTTTTCACTTTCCGCTTCGCTTGTAGTCATAACGAAGGGGCCATTACATCTGGTATCAGAGGGGGTTCAACCCTGCGACTGTGGATCGCCAAGGTTTCCACTGTAGTAAGCCTCTGATTTTTAACCTAGCGCTAATTAAAACCTTAATGTATCTAGGCATTGATCGTGATTAGAGGACGCCACAGAGGTTCGCGACGTGGTGTCGTTGAAGGAGGTGCGATGCCTCCATAAGTGCCCACACCCTCAAAGTCTAACCCCATGGGGGAGGAACAAGCCCTTGGGTTGGATTCGATTGTTGTAAGGGATGATGATCGTCTGATCGGGGTCCTTCAAGAGATGGTCAGAGGCCTTGAATCACCTTCTGTACTGAGATGAGGATGGGGATCCTGTACCCTTGAGGGTCCACAATGCACCCAGTAAGTACCGTTAGTTTTCACTGCGAACTCGGGAAGGTCAAATTTCCCAAGTTCTTTTGTGCCCCTGACAGTGCAGTCGTTGAGGCATGGTTAGAGAATAAGTGGAGGTGCTTGCACTTCATGACTATACCTCCAACATGAAGGTCTGTAGGGTGGTCTTTCAAATGAAGGGGAGCGCTCTTCTATGGTGGAAGACGCTCCTGCGACTTTTAAACATGGCTGTCAAAGACATGTCATGGGAACTGTTCGAGGAATGGTTCCACGAGAGGTATCTTCTGATGAATTCATTGAGCATCAACTCAACAAGTTCAAACACCTTACGATAGGGTGACCGTATGATACCCAAGTACGTGACCCATTTTTGGAGCTGCTTCAGTATGCTCTGCCCCCTTATTGAGAAACTTAAGGTCAACAAGTTTGTGTTGGCCTTATTGTTAGAATTTAGCTTCTACTTCTAGTACCAGGATTACTGGACCAAAGAAAGTATGTTGGAATGTGGGGAGCCACATTTCTAACGCGACTGCCCAGTGAAGAGGACTAGAGCATCTAGATCAGTCAGACCCACTACCATGGGATATTTGGTCAAGGCCCATCAGATTCATGTAGTGATGAATAAACGCCAAGCAGAGCACCAATCGACTGTGCTCGAGATGTCAGGTACTGTCACTAACCAGACACTTAGTATTTTGATTGATCCCGGTGCTACCGAGAGTTTCCATTTCTAGTACAACGCTAAAAAGGATTAAGGTAAAGGTAGTTGAATAGGATGAGTTTATCTTTGTAGAGATGGATTCGACAGCCAAATAGAGGGTTGGAGGAAAGGTTACAGGTTGTACCTTAACCTAGGAGAGTTTTTCACCAGGACCAATCTGTATGTCATGATCTTAGGATCTTATGACGTCGTGATCGGTATGGACTGGTTGGAATCGCATGAGGTGATACTCAACTGTAAGACGAAACATTTGAGCTTGGTCGATGATGAGGGATATAGACGCGTGATTGTGGGATGGAACCAGGGAGTTTCCCTAAGGTTAATATCTTCATTGCAGCTATGGAAACGCATGCGCAAGGGATGTAATATTTATGCGATACTTGCGTTAAACAAGAAGGGAGCAGCGAAAGGTCTAGAACACCTTCCTATGGTGAGGGAGTTTGTGAATGTCTTCTTGAAGGAGTTACCTGGGATGCCGCTAGAGATGGAATTGCATTTTACCATAGACCTAAAACCGGGGACTGAACCAATAGCTAGAACGCCTTATCAGATGTCGACCCCGGAGTTATTGGATTTGAGAATGCAACTGAAGGAGTTGTTGTACCTGGGACTTATACACCCAAGTGTGTCACTGTGGGGTGCACCTGTTATTTTCATACGAGAGAAGGTTGGGTTGTGGAGACTTTGCATTTACTACCATCAATTGAACAAGGAAACGATCAAGGATCAATATCTGTTGCCAAGGATTGATGATCCATTTGATCAGATGAAGGGTGCTATGGTGTTTTCAAAGATTGATTCGTGATCAGGGTATCACCAGTTACAGTTCAAGGAGGATGACGTCCCTTAGACTGCCTTTTAGACGAGGTTTGGACATTATGAGTTTTCTGTTTTACCGTTTGGACTAACAACCGCCCCAGGGGTATTTATGAGTTTGATGAATGATGTGTTTCGCGAGTACTTGGACAAGTTCGTCCAAGTATTCATTGATGATATTTTTATTTACTCTCAGACGATGGAGGAGCATGAAGAACACTTGCGCTTGGTACTACAATGTCTGCAAGAGCACACATTGTATGGGAAATTTTCCAAATGCTCGTTTTACCAATCAAATATTCTCTACTTAGGGCATGTCATCTCTGACGAAGGTATCACCATGGATCCAACAAAGGTCGAGGCTATTATGGAATGGCCTGTGCCAACGAATGTCCCAGAAGTGCATAGTTTCATGGGTTTAGCAGGATACTATCGACGATTCATCGAGGGATTTTCGAAGATAGCAAATCCGATCATAGAATTGTAGACGAAGAGAAAGAAGTTTGTTTGGACCAAGAATGTGCGGAATAATTTTGGAGGCCCAAAGAGTTGTTGAAAACAACACCGATACTAAAGGTTCCTGACATGGACATGAACTTCTTGGTATGCACTGATGCATCCCAGGAAGGCTTAGGCAGAGTCTTGATGCAAGACAGTCAGGTGATTGCTTACATTTCAAGGAAGTTGAGAAGGCATGAGGAGGACTATGTGACACATGATTTGGATTTGTTAGTAGCTTTTTATGCCTTGAATGTTTGGAGACACTACCTTGTTGGACAAAATTGTGAACTAAAGATGGACCACTGTGGACTACAACACATCTTTACGCAAAGCAACCTGAATGCGTGACAACGACGTTGGTCAAAATTGCTTAGCGAGTATGATTTTGATATTTCTTACGTAAAATGAACAATGAACCGAGTGGCAGATGCATTGAGTCAGAGACCTTGCATATTTTTGGTGTTGCCTCTTTAAACAAATATACATGAAAATATTCTAACTTTACAGTGCCATGATGAATGGTACAAAGAGGTCAAGAATTTTATCGGACAAAACACAATGATGGTACCAAGATTTGAAGGATTTACGTTGGACGACGATGGACAACTGAGATTAAAAAATCAAATTTACATACCGCCAAACGATGAATTGAGGAGTTTGATCCTAAACGAGGCTCACAGAGAAGTGTACATGGCCCACCCAGGAGTCACGAAGATGAGGGTGGACCTTAAACCCTTATTCTTCTGGAAGAGAATGAAGGCAGACATTGTTATCTATGTGGCTAGATGTCTAGAATGTCAGTAGGTAAATGCTAGACATAGACATCCAATAGGATTACTACAACCACACGCTATTCCGGAATCAAAATGGGAGGTTATTTCAATGGATTTCATTGTTGGATTGCCACTGACGACGAGGAGACATGACTCAATTTTTGTGGTAGTTGACACGCTGACGAATTGTGGTCATTTATTCTTGTGTGTACAATGCATCAGGCACCTGACATAGCTAGATTTTTCATCAGTGAGATTGTGAGGCTACATGGCTTACCTAAGAGGATTATGTCTAATCAAGGATCGATGTCTACTTGATGATTTCAGACTAGTTTCCAAGAGGCCTTGGGAACCCAACTTAAATTTAGTACTGTGTATCACCCAGAGACAGAAAGGCAGATCGAATGAACCAACCCAATATTGGAAGACATGTTGTGCATGTACATGATGGACCAACAAAAGCATTGGGAAGAATTCTTTCCACATGTATAATTCGCTTATAACAGCAGTTACCAAAGCACCATTAAGATGGTGCCTTTCGATCTCCCTTATGGGCGACCATGTTGAACAAATTTGAGTTGGGATCAGCTTGAGGATAAGGTCTTGGTGGGACCTAAAGTGATCCAAGAGTTGGAATATTAAATGCATACTATAAGACAAAGGATCAAGGAAGTGCAGGATTGATAGAAGAGTTATGTCTATGCGCATCGTGTCGACCATAGTTACGATGTGGTGATCGAGTATTTTTGTGGCTAAAACTACCTAAGAGTTTGATCAAGTTTGAAAAAGGGGATAAACTATCTCTTAGGTTCATGGGATCCTATACGATTGTGGAAAAGAGAGGCTCATGGCCTAATGACTATCCTTACCTGATTATTGAGGTGTATGCATGATGTCTTTCACATCTCTGTTTGAGACATTATGATGAGAGATCCTACAAATGTTTGACTTAAGTACCTTGCGAGTGTCGGATGAGGGTTCCCTCACGATTGAGCCAATCCACATCCTGGATCATCACATTTGACAGCTATAGTTTCGAACAACAGATGAGGTCAAGGCCCAGAGAGACAACTATAGTCTGCACTCGAAAACCTTGGAAGACGCATATGATATGCACCAACAATTTCCATTTTTGTTGGATAGATAGACTTATGATACTGTGATACACGTTATTTTGGCACTTTTACTGTGAAACTTTGGGACAAAGTTTATACCAAGAGGGGGTTGAATGTAACATCCCATTCTTGCGCTCTTTGAGCGAACTTATTCTTTGAGGACACTTGCTTGCAAGTGATCCGAATTATTATACTGTTGGCCATTGATTATGAATATGAGGCATTATGGATGTGATTATATGTTATTTTGCGGTATTGAATTAGGCAGGTGCTATTGAATCGGTTCTCCTGAGTGTGCAGGATTTTGGACCTCGAGGATGCAGAGGCATCGATGAAATCCTTGTACTCTAGAACGAGTCAAAGAGTGGACTATTGGGTTTTATTGTTGTATATATGACATATGTGCATCTAATTAGATGTTATGATTATGGATCTCATTTCCAACATGATTCATTGATGATGCAGGATGATGATATCTTGCCGAATGGACTCACATGTGGAGTAGAGGGGTGATGCATGAATACCAGAGATGTTGAGGGAGAGGTGTGGACAAAAACCCTACCACAACCTACTAGCACTCCCACCGTGGCTCGAATTGTAGGTTAACGACTACCTAGTTCAAGAAGACCCATGATGTTGTGAGGGAAGCCTGTGACAATCACTCACTATGATTCTAAGGGGTGCACAATAAGGCAGGGGCCTTATTCCTTAGAGACCCTTAGTCTCCCACAATATCACCTAGCGGAGTCTTGACTCCAAGGGTTTTTGATGTCTACCAAGTCAATAAAGAGGTGAGTGGCACCCTTGGAGCACATAGTGCATCCTGAAGGGCACCTCACAAAAGAAAAACGGAAAGGGGCGAGTGGCACCCTTGGAGCACGTAGTGCGTCCTGAAGGGCACGTCGCGCAAGAGAAGCATAATGAGGTGAGTGGCACCCATGGATCACCTAGTGCATCTTGAAGGGAACATCGCGTTGTTAATTAATAAATGAATAAACCTAGATGGCCTTAGAATGAATGAGGTGTTGAGAAAGATTTAAATCAATTTCCCTAATAAAATGTCGCCCAACCTAGGAAAATAAAATCTAGGTCTAAGTGATACTTGTGATAAAAAATATATATTTATATAAAAATAAATAAATAATAATAATCATCATCATTAATCATGTGACGAGAGGGGGGTAAGCAATTCAATTAATTTATAAAAATCTTTTGGGGGACAAAATTTAAAAAAGAAGAAAAAGGGGAATTAATTGTTTTGTTAAATATGCTAATTAAAAATTTATTAATTAAAAAGAGAAAGGGGAAAAAGGTAATTTTGTACACTTGCCAATTTGAGTTTTAAATGAAAAGGGAAAGAGGGAAATTTAAAAGAATTCAGAAACAAAGGAAAAAGAGGGAAACTTAAAGAAAAAGGGAAACATAAGGAAAAAGAAGAATGACCAACTTAGCAAGGAATCTTGCCTTTAAGAACTTTCTAAATTGAACTCAACTAGTAAATTAGTAAGGGTGAAAGTCATTAAATTGTGTAAGGGAATATGGGGACACCTAGGAGTGATTCTAGGAATGATTTTAGGTGGGTGAGGGAAATAGGAGTAATTAAATAATGAATGAAATTAATTTATGGTGCAACGAAGGGGATGGGTGACACATGTACGGGGAGGATTTTTCTGAATTAATTTATTGAATATTAAAATTAAATGGGAATTTGGGAAATAAATGACTTAGAAATTATATATAAAGGAGGGAGGAGAGGAAAGATGGAGCTCCTATGTTATGCGTAACATTACGCTGTAGAATTTTAGACTTGACTGGCTTAGCTTATGGGAGTTGGGATACCCAGCTCGGTGATGAGTGGTGGCTCAACCCTGCAAGGCGAGCCGGGAGCTAGTTGTTCTCTAGTTCAATGTGCATGGCCCCTTTGCATCTCGGGGGGCTAAGGGGGAAGAAGAGTACCCCTAGCATTGGTTGGGAGGTATTGGTAAAGTCTTATCGGTCGGCAAGTGGGAGCTGTATGGAGAAC
Organism: Picea engelmannii; assembly: GCA_009831015.1. Classification (NCBI taxonomy): domain Eukaryota; kingdom Viridiplantae; phylum Streptophyta; class Pinopsida; order Pinales; family Pinaceae; genus Picea; species Picea engelmannii. The sequence goes on along the minus strand of ML780849.1, from coordinate 662,374 downwards.
GTAGGGAAATGACTCAGAGCGGGCGATTTCAGCTACGATACACTTACTTTGATTCTGCATAATAGAGTATTATAGACCTTACGCTTTCATTTCTATATTTTTTTTAATTGTGTAAAGAAGGTGTTTGACTTATCAGTTTAATTGAGAACTTAAATTGCCATAGTCTTAAGCTCGCTGCTTGACTTGATTCCCTTGGCATTTGATCCTTAATGTTGTGATTGTCCTGTTGATTTTAAATCGAGTTTTATGAAGATTTTATGCCTGGTCTTCGTTCTCATCCCTAGTTCGTCAATCCATGCCTGGGCAATCGACCTGGAGCCGAATCGATGGTTGTCACTTTGGTGCACAACGACCTATAGATTCTAATGCCCTGCGTTTCTGTGCTTGGATGATGAGCGAAGGATGCTTGCCCAGCTGTCTACCCTTGTCGATAGTTCTTGATTGATGGATTTCCTTGCTCCTTTTGCGAATGAGTACTTCTACGATTGTTATCCTTCCTTCCATGATCTGCTTATTACCTCTGCGTTTGATGAAAGGATATCTACATTTTAATGAATGATCTCTGCATTTTTAAATGAATGTCGTCTTCATTTTTAATGCTTTTCCCGACAAATTTACTTTGTGGTTTTTTTATACATCTGGTCTGCCTTTACTATGCAAATTTTACCTTAAGTTTTCACACCTATGGCCTCTGATTTTACCTTTGCACTTTAATTTGACTTGATTGATAGTTTTTAAAGTATTTGGACTGTGTTATTTAGAACCTGTGGAAGTCAGCAACATCACCCAATGATAGGCATCAGAATTACCGATGAGAAAATGCGTGTGAATCTGTAATTAATCTGCATTTTAAAGTAATTGTTGGAGAATGTGATTTGCATTTTAATGCAATTGCTGGTGAATGCACTCTGTGTTTTAATTTAGTTAATGGCGAATGAACTCAATGTTTTAAATAATAGTTGATGGTGAATGGTGAATGTACTATGTGTTTCCATTAAATATTGATGGTGATTTTACCCAACAAAATTACCCTTTATTTATACCATCTTAGTCAGCGAATTTAACCATTATTACACCTAGAATTACAATGATTTAATACCTTCAAGTGTGACTGTGATTGTTGTATATATGTGTTGGCTTCATTTTTGTCTTTGGCAACATTTTCTTTACTGTGATTGAATGCAATATCTAAGGTATACTCAACGAATTCAGAAGGGTAGAGTTTAGAAAATTCCATTATTAAGACTCGATGTTTTGAATGACACACACAACAATGAAATGCTTGGTAGACAACAACATTTATGCTCACGATTTTGACACCTCTCCCTATTTCTGATCCATGATTTTAAATGGATTAAGCATAGTTTTTAACCCACACTTGCATTGGCAGTAAGCACCATTTGGCTCCACGATTTTGGCATCTTGCCCAGTATTATCCCTGCAATTTGACTTTACATCTCTGCGTTATGATATGCTTAAATCCACGTTATCACAGCCTTACCTCTGTCATATCTTTATGTGAATCTGCCTTGTTATTTATACCTAGGGAAAACCTTTATTTTAATAGCTTTAGACAACGATTTTACACTGTTGACAACGATCTTGTTGGTTATACGGTTTATGACAGGTTTCCTTACATTGTTAATTTTATTACTTATTCATAAATTATATAATTAAACTCTGATAAACCGCGTTGAGGATAGCCTCCCTGTCATTGAATGATCCAACTATTCCAACCTTAATGTATTAATTTTATGATAGGTTGCAAGTCCATCCACTGATAATAAAATGATTTTAAACCCCGCTATCGATTATATTTATATCCCTCTGTGTTTTACATAATTACACCAGAATTTTCGTAACCTTGAGGCAACATTTTAACCATTGTATGAATGTGCCTTCTTATGGAATACTCAACGCAATTTTTTTATCTTGAGGTGGAAGTGAATTTGCCTCTGGACCTTCACATCTTTTTCCAGCCTGAACATTATATGATATGCAAAGTTCAGTTACCTTGGATGCATTTTTTTTTTTTTTTTTATAATAAGGGACAACAACTAAACTGCTTAAGGTCATATTTGACGGCTAAATCTCCAGGCGATTTTATGAAGGTTCAACGATCCTTTTATGCCTGCGTTTTCTCCTTGATGCACAACGAACTCATAGTTATCTACGCACAGTGATTGGGTCGCTTTAATTTCAGTGGCTGTAATATTTTTGACAACGACTTGTATGCATTGATTAGCAAATTTTGTAATCATAGAATGAGAGGACATTTCAGAACATAAATGATTGGTGGACAACGTTTGATCGTTATCTTTAATGGACAATGATATTCATTTATCAACAGTGATGGTAGACCACTTTAATTGCCTTATTATTATCTATCTGCATGTTTATTAATTGTTCATATGAACGCCTGTGTTTATGACAACTTTTATTTTCATCATTTTTAAAGTTACACAATGATACCTTTAACCTTTATCCTTTTGCAAATTTTTATTGGTTATTTATTGACCATTATGTTTATTGCTAAATTTAGTGGTTGACCTTTAGATATGGTTGTGCGATATCTATTTTAACCTTTCTCAACGATATTATTATTTGTATATCGTTATGTTAACCATTATCTTTATAGTTTAAAATAATTTTAAAATAGTGGTGTTAACCATTATCTGGTATTAACCTTTACCAACGATATTGCCATTATCATTTATTGCAAGTTTTTCTTTTAAAAATATGGGTACCTTAATAATTTTATTTAAGGTGTGCGATTGATTTGTTGCGCAAGGAATTTGATGTTGATTGAATGTCCAAGTCGTCTTGCTAACGTGTCATTGGGTGCTAGGGTTAGTAGTTAGGTGTTTAGATAGTGCTTAATCTCCTAGCGCGTTGTTTTTAGCGGGTATTGAGGGTCCAATTTTGTTGTTGCACCACGATTGTTGTCGTGCCTATCACCTGGAAACGACATGATTCTTGATGAGGGGATCATTGCACACCCTAATGGATAGAGGCGAAGGATAACTTGGCCAAAGTCTGTACTACCCGTTGTGGGTGTTTGTTCGTTCTAGTTGTTGTTCGTGCTTGGGGTGGGACACCTTCATGCATTGGGTTTGCATGCCATCGAGGTTCTAATTAACTGGCCGTCGAGGCCATTGTGTTGGGATGGGGATGTTGTCCCTAGCTTGTAGGCATGGTCATGTTGTGTTGGGTGGGTAGTCGTCTCTCCTTGTTGTTTTACACATGTTTCTCTCAGGTGCTCTTGTGCCAGTTCATGGAGTCATATTTGTCTGTTTCCTGTTCTACGGGTGTGGTGCTCATCGTCAGATGTGTTGTTTATCCATAATCATTGTTGTCATCCTATTAAGTGAAAAATTTTGTTTTTCACTTTCCGCTTCGCTTGTAGTCATAACGAAGGGGCCGTTACAAACTATATGAAACTATATGAAACTTTGCAACTATATGAAACTTTATGCAACTATATGCAACTATATAGAAACTATATGCAACTATATGCAACTATGCAACTATATGCAAATATGCAACTTATCCAACTATGGAACTATATGCAACTTATGCAACTTATGCAACTATATTGCAACAATGCAACTTATGCAACTATGAAACTATATGCAACTTATGCAACTATGCAACTATATTGCAACAATGCAACTTATGAAACTATGCAACGATGCAACTTATGCAACTATATGCAACTATATGAAACTTATGCAACTATATGCAACTTATGCAACTATATGCAACTATATGACAATTTCGTATGCAAATATGCAACTTTATGCAACAATGCAACTTATGCAACTATATTGCAACTATATGCAACTGTGTTGGTACCATAAACGTATATTGGCACTATAACTTATCTTCTTTTTTTAATGAGTGTAGGTACCACCAAATAGGTATATGTCGGATCTATCTTCCTTGAGTGATGATCAAGATATACTAAGAGAGGTTGAAAGTGAGACATGTTGTACTAGATCGATCGGTTCTAGATCATCTAGATCTGAAAAGGTAAGGAAAATATTTCGTATATGCATGCAATTTTTTATTTCCAATGGAGGGTCATGTAATTATGATGCTGAGAGCATAGGTGACATTGAGTTTCCCTTGAGGTATAAACATCTAGTGCAACGATGGGCACCTAAGGAACTAGCTGAAGTGGACACATATTTCTTCATCAGTGGGAGGATGTATCGCATTGTTCCTTCGTCCTTACATGGATTGGGGTTATTTTCCATGGATGGCATAAAACTCGGATATGGAACTGTAATTTAATTGATTGAGTATTTCAGACCATTATACAAATACAATCACTAGTTGATGTTGGTATGATATACATGAAGTAAGCGGAGATATAGAGTTTTCGCAAATTATATACAACTAGTAGATAATAATCAAAATAAAGGGGTAACTCTGTATATTGATGGAAGGCCAAAAGCTACTGGAAACATTGTGGGCTTTATAAATAGTACACGACCAGTGGCTACAACTAAGAAACCAAATTCCATATTTGAGGGATGCGAAGGAAATCGTATATTTGTATGTGCAACAAAAACAGTAGTTCTAAGTGAAGAGTTGTTGACCGATTACAACTTAAATCAAATAGATGGAGGGGGTGCGGATATGGGGGTAAATATCTTACATACCATTCAACTCAACCTTTGATCAATTGTTGTTAAAATTTATCACTGCAATATTTCAGTTTTTTACTGCATATATTTCATTTTTCATTATTTATTTTCTGATATTATTGCAATATTTCATTTTTTTAATGTTACAATTACTTTCATAACTCTTGTTGATTAATTTATTGTGTCAACATCTATCCAGGGTGACTATGAGATATCACAGACTACATCTCTCTAGGGTGACCATGGAAAGGCACCCACTGTGCCTCAGCAGGTAAATGTTAAATACAGTAACAACTTATGAATACAACAACTAAATTTCAGAAAATTCATTATTTTTTTTCTGGTATTACTGGAATATTTCATTTTTTTAATGTTACTGGTGAATTTCATAACTTTTGTTGATTGATTTATTGTGTCAACTGTTGAGTCTCAAAATGGTCATTATTTTCACTCCATTAATTCACTAAAACCTTCACAATTACTTCCATTTCACCTTCATATCACCTCCACATCATTACATTTACCTCATTATTGGGTTAAAACTATGCTTTTCCAAAGTTTAT
>ML780849.1:629226-639252 GCA_009831015.1 Picea engelmannii | reverse complement strand
TTCACTAGCCCGGAGAACCAAGAGTGGCTTGCTGGCCCCAAATTAAATGACTCGCCAGGTTGGTAGGTAAATGGCTCCTCATGAGTAATGAGGGATGGGGGTGAACTGCCCATCTGTAGAGTTCTCAAACCTAACCACCACGAGGAAGATCATGCCACACACAAACTTGCAAAAAAGAGAAAAGGCAGGAAGAGTGTGCGATCAGAAGGGAAGACATGAGGGAAGGAAAAAGAGGAAAAAAACTCTGGAAAATATAGAGTGAGTGATAGAGGAGAAGAAGGAGAGTAACCTTCGTTCTCGGTCACTGGCAAACAAATAATCAGTCTCGCAACATTGTGGTCTTAGCTCGGGGGTGGCTAGTGGTAAATCCATTCAGAATCATTGAGCCTACGGTTGGGTGGAAACGAGCACCCCTCTCAGCAGTTGCATCACCTCTGGTGTTTTTCTAATAAGTGTTATATCTTGTATCTTGAAATTTATATGCTGACATGTATGCTCATAGTCTGTGCAATTTATGAATGGTTTGAGTATAAGATTGTTTTTGTGGTGTTTTGATCAGAAAGGGTGGTTGTATGCTTTTATTGGAAGGACCACGTATGGCTTATTTTTATAGATAGATTTATATATATGTATATTGAACTAATTCGGGCTTCAAGTCTGTTTTCGGGAAATATATGCCCTTATTTGTCTCTAGGAATACCCGGAATAGATCTCTCCACAGAGATACCCTCTCTAGAAAGCTTACCAAGAACCTGAAAGAGGATTTGGTGGTGCAAGTCTTATCCATCCTGTACAAGGAAGAATGGGCCTCTTAAAATCTTGACATTTCATCATTTCGACACTCGGGGTATCTAAGCGTGAGTCCTCTCATACTTGCAATTCCCGAAACCCCAATTCACGAAATCCTAAAATGGTAGTGTAGGGATAAGTATCGATTGACGGACGAGATTCTGTCGGAAGATCTACGGTCAATCGTGACCATTAGATTGGAGGAAGAAATGAGGGAGTTAAATGCCTCAACCCTTTTCTTTTATCTTCGTGAGTAGCGAAGAAATCGGGACCGTAGATCCAGAGGTTTGTGGGAGTACCTAGACCATCCATTTATAAGGACACATGGCTGCCAGTAAGAATTTCGGCGTTTCGGCACCCGAGAAATCAAAGGGCAAGAACCCTGGTCATCGCGAGTCGCGAAATCCCGACGACCGAAACCTCGAAATAGTTTAGGATTTGGATGAGATAGGATATTTCAGCACTTCGGGGCCTGAAATACCTAAGTGTGTATTCACCTGTGCTTGCGAGTCCCGAAATCCTAATGGGTGAAATCCCGAAAGGACAATACAAGTGTATGTTACGATATTTCGACATTTCGGTAATTGGAATACTCAAGGGCGTATTCCCTTGTACATGCAAGACTGGAAACCCCGATTCATAGAAAACCGAAGTGACGGCGTGTGGGTGAATTAGGACCTTTCAGTGGTTCGATACCTAGGATACCCTTCCTCTTGCTAAATGCACGAATGAGACCCTTTCGGAGGATCTAAGGTCTGTTATGACCATTAAATTGGATGAAGGAACATAGGCGTTAATGTCTCGACCCCTTTTAACCTTTTCAAGTAACGAAGAGATCGGTACCGTCGATCCCAAGACCCATGGGAGTGCATGGACCGCCCAGCTGTAGAGTACACGTGGCGGCCGGTAAGCGTTTCAGCATTTCGGCACCCAGGAGACCTGAGGGTAAGAATCCATGTCCTCACGACCCTCGAAATCCCGACATATGAAAACCCAAAATGATAACATGCGGAGGAACCTCGATATTTTGGCATTTTGGTACCCAGAATACCGAAGGACGTATTCCCCTTGTACTCGCAAGTCCTGAAATCCCAACTTACGAAATCCCAAAATGCTAGTGTGTGGGTAAATTATGAGTTTTTTGGAGTTTCGGCTCTCGGGAAACCTAGGTGTGAGACCTCCTATCGTCACATGTCCCGAAATCCCAATGGAGGAAACCCCAAAATAGCGAAGCATGTTTAGAGGTAGTGTTTTAGAGTTCGGCTCCTGGAAGATCCCGATGTGAGACCTCCTGTCATCGTATCCCCGAACTCCTGACTTGCGAAACCCCGAAGTATGAAACTCTGAAAATGAGTATAGGGCCACTAGAATTAATGTTTCGGTATTTCGGCACTCGGGAAATCTAAAGGCAAATGTCTTGTCCTCGCATATCATGAAATCTTGATAGGCAAAGTCCTGAAATGGATTAGCACACGTGGTTTTGGCGTTTCGGTTTTTCGGTGCCCGAGACTCTCAAAGGTCAGTGTTCCTCATATTCGCTAGTCGTGAAATTTCAAGGGATGATACCCCAAAATGAACAAAGGAATACCTGTACCTCGATTTCTCGTATCGCGAAAGTCGATGAGTACCCTCCAATAAGGCCCGTGGCCATAACCACCAATCATATGAGTACAGATAAGGGGATGGCAGGGTCTGTATCAGGCCCCGTAGGGATTCGGGGAACTATGTTCCTCGAAGAAAAGAAGAAAAAGGCCGAAAATTTATTATGCCGTAGTGGGTATGTTACAACATGGTAGCCTGTAAAACATTCAAACCCTTGGGTTGACAAATTAAATGTATTAGGTGGTAAATCTAGACAATTAAATTTGATTTCTTTCATTCATATGAGTGTGAGGAACCTTCATTTTTTTGGTAAGGGAATGAATCAACCACAAGGCTACAAGTTCCTCATCCAAAAATCTACAAACATAGTTGTTGAAAGGGCGTGAATGCCTTTAACCCCATGCTGTGATTATTCCTTCACATTAATAGGTTAAATTTGATATTCAAGATAATTATTTTGACCAATATATATTAATATCGATTAATGGTTGTGAGTGCATTGAAGTGGATAAGTAAAGGGTTGGCCCACTCTCACAAGCATAGTGATAGATTTAAAAAAAACACATCTCCCATATTGTCCTCCTGGGATACCACTACCAAATTATTTTTGACCTCTAGTTCAAAGCCCCAATATCTCATTTAAAACCATTCATTCAAGGGAATGTATTTTATCTTCCCCTTCATCCCAAGGTTCCTTGGGTTTCCATTTTGGCCCACTAAGAAAGACACCTAATAAGTCCCAAAAGCCCCTCTAAGAAGCCCTTCTCACATAATAAACCTTTTGAAGGGTCAATCACACATGAAAATATTGAGTATGGGTCAATCACGAATCCCAACATTCAACTTCTCATGTAGATTTATTTTTTTAAAACCTACAGGAAGCATGGCAATATCGACGATAGTTCGTTGCAAGGTAATGAATGTGTTTTATTAAGCATGGCAATATTGACGAAATTTTGTCTCAAGGAAATGAATAGGTTTTATTAAGCGTGGCAATATCGATGAAATTTCGTCGCACTTTGCCATGGTTTTTCATCGCACATATAACATCTGCGTCGTAAAATTTTTCTCTACCAAACATTTTCGTTGCTATTGCCACTCCTTTTCGTCGCAACTTTCCACACTTTTTTGTCACACATATGGCATCTACGTCGTAATCTATTGGTAATTTTTTTACTTTGGCACGGTTTTTCGTCCCTATTGCGATGAAGTTTTGTCTCTATTGCCACGCTTTATAAGGTAAACCTATATTGAGGATGATGAAACATGGAGGTATTATTTCATCGTTGTTTCCACGAATAACTAGTTTGTGGATATAGCGACGAAAAAAGTTCCACGAAAAATAGTCTTTGCTTTTGTGGAAAGTGAAACGGATATGTGTGGAAATAGCAACTAAAAACTGTGGCAAATTTGGTCATATGTAGTAGTGACACAAGCATTGGAATCACATAAAAGTGTAATACAGGTGTTGATACTTAGTGCCATTTATTTGTAGTGACATCCTATGTAGTTAATAAGAGATAAGTTTAATATCACAATACATATTGATTATGGTAAATATGTAACATGATATCACCTTGTTGAACCTTAAGCTAAGTTGTTCTTTTATTACTGATATCATAGTAATGGAATGTCTCTATTCCTCTTGTATTACATGTTAAGCTATTTCCTTTAGTTATTATTATATACTGCCCTTTGTAGTTAACAATCATATTATTTTCTTCATGACCTTATGTTATGGCTCATACAACAACCTTTAACTGTAACTGGACAAATAGGGCAGAGGTTAGTAGTATCACTATTCAATGGACTTACTTCCTTATAGTGATCATTTTTCTGGTACCAGGATGAGATTCACAGTATGGAATGTTATGGAATTAAAAGGAAGCAATATCACTGGCTACTACACAATGAGAGATTCAAACCAGTGTAATCAGTAGTTCATAATCATATACATTACTCATATCAGGAAGTTGTACTCATAGTTAGTTTTGTACTAATTTCCATATTCAAGTAATGGTAATAAACTAAGATAATCCACAATCAATGGTAATAAGCTAAGCTAACCCGCAATCAATCATGAAGGCGAAGAAGAATTTGTTTGTTCAAAGAGGGGAAAAAACTCAAAATTAGATGATCATTAGACAAGCTCATGATGCCCACTCAAGCTTGAAATTGCCTTAGCATTTTCATCATTTTCAACAGTCCTTGAGCACATGCCACTTGGTATGGGGCTCCATGAGCTAACAAGCACCCCATTCAGAAAAGCCTGAGCAAAGTCCCCAACTTTATAATAATGCATGTCCTCTTTCGCAATCTGGGTACATTCCTGTGGAATATCTGTAGCAAATAATTCCTGTAGAAAATCTTGGTACATTACATGTTAAGTTATTGCCTTACTATTGCAATGACAAGGAAATGGACCTTGGGGATCTTGATATAAAGTCCATTTCTTCTTCTTACTAACATCAAGACTTGAATTCAATCATTGAGCAATAGGCTCATCTTCTGAACGACTCGACGGTTCATAATAAAATTCTTAGCAACTCAACAACAAAAATAAAAGGTATGCCCTATGTTCCTTCTACAAGAATTATATCCTCTTCCTCTGGTCAACCTAAAAAACCTAAAGAAAAAGAAAAAGAGGTTGGAAAAGAAACAAACAACTTCTTAAATATCTGGGAGAGTTTTTGGTTAACTCAGGCTGCCTTACCTTGATGAAATATAAGTTCCTACCCAACCCGACACATTCCTCATGAAGATCATCTCTTGGAATATCAAAGGCCTTAATGGTAAAACCATGCACGTGCTTCTTAGTCAAAACCAGGCACGCGCTCAGTCTTAGTTTTTTTTCTTTCACACTACCTCTATTGTATAGGATCACATCTACATGATACCTCTAAAGATCATTTGTGTGGGGTGGAACTTGCAAAGAAAAGAAATGGGATTTAGTCACTTGGACACGCTCAATCTCCTTAACCTTAAACGAGGACTCATGCTCAAAGATCCAGATGTCCCCAGCTCATTATGTGGAGCTAAATGAAGTAATACACTCTATGGGCCCTCCTTTGGTGCAAGAGGTACTACCCTCTCATAGAGCCTCAGGACCTGCTCATACTTTAAGGAATTTTTTCAAGATCCTCAATATTGAACAATGTCTGGAAAAATAAAGATATTATCCACACTCATTGTTTTTTGGAAGTCAAGTATGGAACCAATGCTTTATTTTGGGATGAAACATGGCAACAACTTCCTCCTTTCCACCACAATATGAAAATTATTTCGAATGGAGGTGAGTAGAATTTTCAACTTCTTCTTCTATCTGGCCCCGACCATGGCTTTATGCTACATCTTAGCTAGCAAATGTTTGACTTGATGTAATTTGGTACTGTATCATTAACCAAACTAAGCCATACCTTCTATTACTAAACTAAGTCCAAACAAGTTTCTATGTACATTAAGGTTACTAAGGTAGCCATACCTACTGCTACGAATACCCTTCTTAGGGTTGTCCCCATCATTAGCGAGATAGATCCAGTTTCAGAGTAAGACCTTCGTGATCGTGATTAAGTTTATTATTATCGAGCTGGATCAAATAAGTCAACTGGGTATGGAATTGGGTATGCTCTTAGCCCTTTCTTTGTTTCTTAAACGGATGCTCTTTCTGCCGCTGATGGTAAATCCGAGTCAACTTCATTGACTATAATGATGTCATCGATTTAAAATTTAATTAGATGACATATTTCTTCCATCCAACCAAACATGGCATACATTTAATCGTTGATTTTCATGGAATGTGCTCCATACCCGTTGGATGCATGAAATTTGATTGCCCATATAGATAACCATTACTCCGTTACCAGATTTTGACCCATGTACTCTTCATATATTATGTGTTTCCATCATAGTAAGTGCTTATCATGCTGTGACTTTGCTTTGCTACTTGTACTTTTGGAGCATTCCATCAACTTTATGTCCTAATAAGTCTCGTCTAAATATTGTGTCCATTTTTGGTGGATTTACCAAGGTTATTTGTGCTAATAGTAAACAACCAAAATATATTTGAAATGGGCATGGGTAGTGGAGTTATGCATCACCTTATTATAATTTTGTCTAACATAAAGAACATTTCTATTAATTTTGTCTTATTTTTTTTTTCTTTCTTCATAATTTTTGTTGGTCAATGTTGGAGATATTAACTCATACTTGTCTTATGCTTAACTTTTCATGAATTTTCAAAGGATAGATATTGAGGCGAGATGTTGACATGAGAGTCTCCAAACATTCCTCACAAACACTCTAGGCTCGACTAAGACTCCGAGTGATCAACGACAATATTGTCAGAGGAGATTATCAAATGAGTCTGTGAATAGATAAACTTCAGAATGTATTCAAGCAAGTGTTATGGATGAAAACTTATTAGATAGGTTGTGCATTGATAATCCTACACCTGATAATGTAGGGAATACCTCAGGACAAGAGAATATATTTGGTAATTTTCTTTGATTTTGTTTATTTTTGTTGTATTTCTGTGTATTTAAATTTATGTCAAGTTAAATGTTGTAATTACTTTCAAATGTGTGTGCAGACAATGAATTTAGAGCAAGCGACGACAATGAAAGAGAGAGTGGGTGTCACGAAAATTCTATGTTGGTGCAGAGGGTGAAGGTGGATTTAGGAGTCCACGTTATCAAGAATCACAAGATTACAAACCTACGCCCACCTATCCTTTGGATGTTGGTGATGAACTTCCCTGGCAAGGAATTACTGAAGAAATGACCCTTGAACAATGCTCAGGTGTTAAAAGGACGTTGGAAAATGATTTGAAGATCTTGGAACTCCCACATGAGAGTAAACAAAGCTTGCAGATTCTTTTGCATTCATTGGAAAACTTTATGGACGCATATCAAAAGATGGGGCCAACCACTTACAGTTTTATCGATCTAATGAGATGACGAAAGTTAGAGGTGATGGACCCTGGTAAATGGGACGTAGTATAAAATAAAGTTTCAAAATAAAACACAATTTTGATGTTCAATTTCAAAGATGGACCAAAGCGGAAGATGTTGAAGGTGAAATATTTTAAGCACCCTGACATTGCAGGACATCTATATAACAAAGTTTTGGTAGCATATGAGAAATTTCTATGGAACGATGAGGTTCCACATTATTTTGCAAGACACTTTTATGTAGAGTTTTTCATGGACATGCACCTTGATTATACTAGTCTATCGTCTGATTATTATGGGGCTGGTAAATGACAAACAAATGATCGAAAATGAGCATATCAAAATGCGACATTGCAGAGGTCTCCACAACCTTTAGTATCTCGCCCAACATGGACATTTTTTTCAAATTCAGAGTTGCGAACTTCATCATAGGTTGGAAAAGAGGTTAGGAATGCAATCGGGGAAAATTTGGAATCGATTTTTTATGGTGTTGATGTTGGCTTGAACCGTCAGCAAGAGGAAGCCAATTCTCGGGCCATATTTGTTTATAAAACATATGCAGAGCTAGATACCATGTCAATAGAAGATATTAAGGAGTATGCAAAATTTTACCGTGATGGTTGGATGAAGGTCATTTAGAATGATGACCTGAACAACAGATTGATATGTGTTTTAGTTAGTAAATTTTTTACGCATTTTAGGATAACTTACTTCTAATTCTATATTTAGATACATATCATTGTATCTATAGAAATAATTGAGTTGCTATTGTCATTAATTGCAGTTTGGAGATATGTTAAATGAATCTCCAGTAAATAGGGAACTTGATTCCACACGTTTAAATTTAGATGGGTTGAATCAGGTATGTGTTTTTTAATATCCACATATGAGCACTTTAGTCGTCCAATCTCCAATATTTTGAATAAGATCAACAACATTTATAATTTTGTATAAATGTGAATACATTGAATCCTAGATTTAGTTCTTAGTTGTGTTGTTCACAAATCCCTATTCCATCTCCTACTACTTGGGCAGGCTTGTCTCAATTCTCGTTGGGAGAGTTTTAAGAGTGTGAGAGTTCACAAGTATCATTGCATGTGTTAAAATCATTTAAATTTAATGTGTTAAAATCATTTAAATTCAATTTTCAAATTTTCAAATTTGAAATGTGTTATATAGGGTAATGTGGAGAAGAGAGTACCTTAGAGTGTGCTTGGGAGGGAGATTGGGATTGAGGAGGAAGAAGAGGAAGCACCCATACCTGGGAAGGATGCATCCATTCATGATGATTCATAAATGTATGTTCATTGCACATTAGTGAGTTTTAATTTGCTTTTATGTTGGAGTTTTATATAAAAGTGTTCAAGCTTATGTTGAATAAGCTTATATTTTTTACTTTTATCAATTTTTTGTTTTCTCAAATTTTTAGTTTAGCCTTTCCTATTCAATGCTTTGATCAATTATTTTGAAATATATAGAACCCCTATATAAGATTATAGTTGTCTTAAATGGTACATTAAACTTATTTAAGTTTAGATCATGATGAAGACCTAATTTTGAACTTGAACATTTGATTATTTGAGAACAGACTCTATCCCACATCATAAAAGGGGAAGTTTCTAAATTTTCTTCGATTGCATTCCTTGCCTTCTTGTCCAAGAATGGTGTATTATGGACATTTTTGTTTTCTACGTACAACGAAGTGAATTCCTTCTTGCTAGGGTATTGTCAAACTCTTAACTAAATTGGTTACTAACTACAAAACAAACATTCAAGTAGATTTACAAATAAGCTATGCATATTGTATGTGTGAACTAGCTCACAGATAATTTCAAAGAGCGTTTGATTATATGTAATATGAATACATCCCAAAGATGAAAGATTTAAATGGTTTTTGAAAAATGAATTAATATATGTGCATATTTGTGTTTCCTTCATGTACATGAAATATTATATGAAAACACCTATTACACCGCAGATTGATGAGATAAGTATTTTCTGGAAGAATGGATTAATATGGAGATTTATGAGTCCTTTAATTTGAAAGGGAATTATGAAATTTGATTATATGACCATTGCAGAAGAGGAGATAAGTATTTTATTGCCGAGGAGAATAGTATTTTACCGATGAGTAAATAAGATCAAATAAGATCACCTGGGATGAGAATTTCACCTGAAGGATTGAGACTTTATCCATAAGGAGATAAGTATTTCATTGGAAGAATGACTTAATATGGAGATTTGTGAATTTTCTTCATACACAATTCTATATTTATTTTTAGATTATTATCTAACTCTGAACACAATTATTTTTACCAAGAACACAATTTTTCTCTCTAAATTTTTTTGAGATTTTAGATAAGATTTTACAAATTGTTTAAATCATGTATGCTTAATGTGAAGGGTAACTATTTTGAAAGTTTTGAAACTTTGTGAGGGAGAATCTTAAATGTGTTTAACTGTGGTTGGATATGTTATTATTTCTTATTGTTTATTTAATATTTAGTTAAAGTATATATGCTAATATGTGTTATTCATTTTTTATTATTATTGTTTTTATTGTTACAGATGTCTAAATTATATTTGGTGGAAAATATGTTTACATTATATTTGGTGGAAATGAGTATGTTGGAGGATGATACTTAACTCTTTTGGTATGTATGGAAATTTTTCTTTAATCACAACT
>ML780849.1:558033-575577 GCA_009831015.1 Picea engelmannii | reverse complement strand
TCATTGATCCATCTTCATCTATGCATTCTCATCAAGGAAAATACATATTATATTACATCAATCATCAATCAATCAATCCTTTGACATCAATCAATTACTTGACATCAATCAATGACATCAATAAATCAAACCATTGGCATCAATGACAACATGATCCAACAAAACCAACACTTAATATTTCTCTTCTTTCCCTTCGACTTTGACCAAGATAAATCCCTCTGAACATGTCCTTTTTCCTTAGGTATTCCTCTGACCACCATTGCCTCAGATGTAGAGGTTTCAAAATTGGATTTCTTCCTTGTTTCCTCAGACAGTAAAGCTCCAACAATAACATCAAACTCAATAATTTATGTTGTGTTGAAGCTAATAGAGGTAAAAAAGTGATTCCATGACTCGGGCAAATAACACAATAATGTAATTGTCTTATCTTCAGATTTGAATTTCACTCCCATGCTAGTCAACTAGACTAAAAGAGTAATAAAAGTATTTTAATGATCAACTATTTTCATACCTTCCTTCATGTGCAAACTGTACAATTGTCTTTTCAGGAATATCTTGTTCGTCAAGGATTTCGTCATATACAAGCTTTCATGCTTTGTCCACAAACTGACTGTTGTCTTCTCCAAGATAATGTTGAACAAAACATCATCGGCCAAACACATACATATGACACTCAGTCCTATCGCATCGATCTCATCCTAGTCCTCATCTGTTATGGTCGCGGATTTATTTGCTTTTCCCAAAATCACCTTCACCACGCCTTTTTGCATGAGCAGATTGTGCATCTTAACCTTCCAGATCTCAAAATTGTTCTTTCCATTGAATTTCTCAATTTCAAATTTAGCACTCTGAGTTTTTTCCATTAGTAAAAGAAAAAATTCCAAAAAACTTTTTCTTATAAAACCAATGCCTTTAAATGGAGAAATAATGGTATAAACTCCAAAAGGTTTAATAAAAAAGTTTAATAAAAAAACCTTTTTACTAACCTCACCTTTTATCAAAAAGATTCAACTGTTTAACCACCCACTTGAATTTTTCACATTTAAAAAAAAAAATCACTTTTGAGATAATTAAAAATTCACTTTTTAATTCCTCCACCTTTTCTTTTATGCATACAATATTTTAATTCCAAATATTGTAAAAAACTTCATACCTTAAATTTTTCCAAAAAAAAACCATACGAATGTTTTCTTAAGGGAGATCGACGCTCCTTCACAATGGATGGTGGAGCGCTAGTGTGAGATCAACGCTCCCTCACTATGGATGGGGGAGCGCTAGCGCTCTGTGATGCATTAACCGAGTGCATGAGTTTTTCGAAAATTGGAATTTCATAAGTGTGAGTGCGTTGATGCACCTCTAACACTATCTAGGGAGCGCCTATGACTTTCTACTCAATTTCCACCTCTCCTTTCCTTTCCACAATTCTTGCGACTCGCGCAAACAAAGGATATGGTCCGCCCTCCGAACCCACGAACCCCGAGTTCAATAAATAATCCCACGCTTGAACTGATCGCGATCAACAACCCTCGTAACTTCGCGAGTTCTCCATGGAGAATTCTGACCGTTCGCTTCCTTGAAAACTTCTGCACTATACTTGGCGCGAATCAGTTGACTGCAATTACCCACCGACCATTGCTCTACTCCATCGATGGATCCTTGCCGTTGAAAACAAAATGCCCGCTCGCTTAATTTTAAGCCCGAAAAAGGACTTCTTCTGTGTGTTGTGTTTGTCGCTCATGACTGCGCCCTTTGAATAAAACGCAAATGGGGTTTTTAAACCCCATTTCTCCGCATTTTACACCAAGGGCTTGAAAATCAGAGAGAAACACCCTCCTTACAAGAAATATCGCTAACACATACCCCACCCCCCTTTGGATTTGAACTTGTGACCTCTTAAGAGGACATGTTCTTAACCATTAGGTAATGTGTTGCATTGAAAACTCTGAAAATAGAAGTGTTAAAGGAAAATATAACAATTTCAAAAGCTAGACTTGCTAAGTTCAGGCTAACTAATGTGCTTTGTACAATTTGCTAGAAGGAAACAATAGTCCAATGCATGTAACCTTGAAATTATGAAACCAATTGGTAGGAACTCGTAAGGGAATCCGTTTCTTCAAAATATGCAACCTTACCTCAAAATAGAACAATTGCATAGCCTTTTCATCGAAATTCAACACCAAAAAGTATCTTCCTTCTACAATTACCTAGAATATGAATAGTCATCTTCATTACATCGGGTTAACAACATCCAATATAGTAATAAAAATAAAATTGAGAGTAAATCTATGACAACCGATATTACAAATATATGAAAACATCTCATGTGTCAAACCTTGCATATTATTAACAACTTGAGAGTTTTCAATTGGCCCAACATGTTTCGAAGGAGGAAGATCAATGAGAGAAGCTTATGCATCTGTAATATAACAATGAAACTTTGTTTATATTCCATCATAGTATCAAAATAAATCACATTACATGTATCCAAACTTTGGTTACATCAAATATAACTGGCATAGTAGGAAAAGTAGAATAGTGTTGCATCTATCTACATCCTTGGGTTGAAGCCATAACTATGGAATGTTGTATATCTATAAACATACAAACACTACAATTCAAAGATGAGGACGAATACACAAAAAATCCTAGATAAATTAATCTTCTCACTCAATCTAAGTTATCGGGGACAATAGGGGATGCATTATTTGAGTGAGGATGTCCCCGTTTGTTGACATATGCAAACTAGAATGGTTCATTTTCAGAGGGATGGAAATTTAAATTAATTTTTAAACCTCTATTTTGTTTGCTTCTTCTCCTTTTATTTGTAGGGATGATGAAACTCTTCTTTCATTTGAGAGATCAATAAAAAACACTTATCCCAACTGTGAAGTTAAAATCCAAGATGTGTCAATTATTGACCTCATTTAACATCTTTTTAATTAGACCCATCGTCTCTCGAGTGTTGGTTAAAGTAGACGAAGGAATATTTTTAAGCACATATAAGTATCCCAACAATTCCTCCATAGCCAATCAAAGTTCCTCGTCATCTTGATCAACACTTCCAATGGCCACAATAGTTGTGTCAATATTTTCATTAATCGTTGTTGTCTCCATAATTATCTCAGGAGGATCATTGAATGCATCAGGTGTTGCAACATCAAATATATCAGGCTCTGCATTTTGATTCAATAATAGCTTTGAACCCTCTAACATGAAGTACAACCACTTCACCATTATGGCATGCTCATAGGTGTTTCCATGGATAGACCATGAACATTCACACACTACAAAATTCCTATGATACTGGGTCATAAGGTATTTATTTTCATGATCGGTTTGACTCCTCACCCAATACACATGGGATATGTTTTCATGGGGCCAAAAATCATCATCTAGAATTCTTCTGTCTTTCTCCATTAAGGATTTAAATAACTTCTCCTTCATGTGGTTATTCAAATATATTTCTCCTTTCAAAATGTCTTTGAATAGATAATATGGTTCTAAATTTTTCAAGAGCATATATAACAAACAATCCATTCTACGGGAACATTTATTTCTTCGATCGGATAGAAATTTGAACTTCAATAAGTTATGGTATGACTCCACATCATTATGTCTCTTGATTTGCATGAGGGAAATGATGACAACCTTTAACTCACATCCGTAATTGAAATAACTAAGTTAGTGCAAAGATAATCTTCATGGACGATGAAAAACAAAAACAAGAAACTAGAGTATCTGAACTTAAAAAACTTAT
Organism: Picea engelmannii; assembly: GCA_009831015.1. NCBI lineage: Eukaryota > Viridiplantae > Streptophyta > Pinopsida > Pinales > Pinaceae > Picea > Picea engelmannii. Next base: position 571,820 of record ML780849.1, on the reverse strand, counting down.
TACCTGCAATCCAAGTGGTGTGAAATAATCCAAGAACTCATAAATTGTAAAATCGGTAAAAACCAATATCGACATGCTCGACCATTGATTCAAAATTGGGGCAAGACTTCATGATATAATTTAACCTATCTAGCATTGAATTTCATGCCCTCCATATGTGCCAAATACACAATATCACTCGACACTGTTTGTTCCTTCTATAGGATTCAATGCATTTATGTGAGATATTATTACATAGTAAATACAAATCACAAAACAATCAAATGAAAGTTACTGCGAAGCATCAATTTCCACCAATGCATCATCGAGGATGAATTGAGAACACCTATTCATCAACGACTCCAACCATGTAACAATATTAGATGATGTATTTCAAGATGTCACAATCCATGCAACCGGTACCCTACTTTGCTATCCATCAAAGGTCACAAGTTTGTAATTGGTATTGTGATATTCAATAAAACTCAAAGTCAAAGTTTAAGCTATCAATCATAGTGAAGCACAACCCAAACAACCATTTTTACATTAATAATTCAAATTCACCTTGCTCCATATTTATTGATATTGAAGTTTGAATCAATTCCTATTAAACTATTGTGAGATAGTTTGACCATTTTCTCCAATATCCATTTTTGAATTCCAATTATAAAATGAAAATTTTGACCATTACGCTTCTGATAAAAAAAAAACAAAAAACATTGAAGGTTGTTTATGATACCAGAAGTTAAAACTCATTTCATCTTTCTTGTGAAGTTGATATTTTCCCTTCATCAAACAATTATCAATATTTGCAACATCTTTCTTGGTTAAGAATAAGTCTCTACCACAATCTCTCACATCCATTTCAAGATGTCGTTGAAAGTGATTTTTATATACAACATCAATTGACACTTCCATAAAGAAACAATTTTCTACAAAAGATACAATTTCTCTTGAAATCTTATCTTTATGCAAGGACCTAACCTTTCCAAACATGTCATGTCAACCATGACAAGACCATACTTTCTCATCTTCATGCGCATATGTGTTGTATGTCAATATTTCTATCTCAGGGTTCTTATTTAAAATATTCACAATAAAGTGCCATTGGTATCCACTCTTCTTCACAAATGAACCCCTGTGTTTATTTGGATGCTCTTCTCTTTCATCTTCCAGGCCATATGAATGAGTAACTACACTACAAATTACACCACCTCAACACAAAATGATATATATCCACTCATGAATAATCATTTGTGAGCATATGTATGATAAGTCAAAAGATGCATGCATAAACTAAAATGAAAACAAATTTAGAAATGCAAGAGCCATTTGACTGTGAAATACTTACAACTCATATCGCATGTGAGAGTTATCCCTTTGTGTTGTTTTTTGTTCTAATTGTGAGTAACAAAGTAAAAGGAGTGTCAATATTGGTTTCCTCCCCTCTAATAAAATCATGAACTCTACATGAAGGGATTTTTTCAACACGATCAAATAAATGTCTGTCTAGTCTATATACTTTACTCTAGATTAAATATTTTCCAAAATAAATTGACTTGTCTTTTAGGTCTCGGACCTCAAGGCCCATTATAATATTCCTTTTTTTTTGCCTCTCCATTTTGTGTGAATACTTAAAAACAATATGGCCTTCCGTTAATAAAACTATACAATGACATATCAAATAATTCTAACACAATAGAGGTGTCTGCAAAAATAATGAATGGAAAAATCAGAAATCACCATCAAAGTTCAATTCCTTTTCCACATGTTTTGGAACTATAGTTCTTATGACATTCATTCTAGTGTGAATCTCTAAATTGTAACAATTTTCATTTAGTCACATGGACTAAGATGTGTTTACGTAATTACATGCTAGATGTCTAATATGGCATTCATTATTGTTGATATTTAAATTAAAACCTTCCTTCTCATATATCACAGAAGGACATTATACTTGATTCATGTTGCTATATAACTTTTTGTACAAACCACTACTCATGTTATTTTGGTCATAATATATTTTGGACCAAATGACGGAATTCATCTGTTTCCATGTTTACCATTACAAATATTTTCAAAATAAGATAAGATATCATTTATCATAGTGGGAAAAATTATAATCTATCCATCATAATAAGGACATCAAAATCAAGAGGAGAATACAAAATTAAACCACAAAAAGAAAAACACCAAAGATATATACATATGAGATATTGGATTAACAAGGTTGACACATTTGGGGTTTCAAACACACAACATTTTGCATCGACAATATTAGAAGTTGTATACAAAACTTTCAACAAGGATATAAATGACAACATGATTGAACAATATTGACCACCAAATGTAGAACATCAACTGCATTCAAATACATGATAAAGAGATATGGATATCAAGTTCTTAATTTGGGAATGCACATATCCAATTTTCTAGGTCTAATAGCTCTATGAGCACAACACAATTCTAGAAAGATGCAACATACTAGATTCAAGTACATATAATATCTATATAGAAATTCCCATAAGGACATAGCAATTAACAAAATTAGAGAATATGGGAAAATAATATATACAAGCTATACATAGAAATTCAAACAATAGGAACCTCAAAATGAACATTAGTATACTAGAATTTGCAACAATGTTACATACAAAGTACATATCGATTACAATGGTAATAATCAAAATATCTTGTTCTCAATGTTTCTTTAAAACACCAACCCAAAATAGTATGATAGTTGTAAGTGCATGTATTTGTTCCAACATAAATTCCCTATTAGATCAAATGTAATTTAAGCTAATTCAAATAGCTATGTCAAAATGTAATCAAATTTTGATATTGTAATAGTAAAACCATCAAAAGAATACGACACCAGAAAAAAGGTGCCTTGTGAATATACACATGTGGAACCGACCATCCTAGAAGGTTAAGAAAATTGGATGCAACATTGCTTATACATATTAGACAATAAAGCAAAACAACGAAGTAAATGGAAATTATCTTTGGGTTTTTGAGATGGAGTGTGTGTGTGGAGAGAGAGAGAGAGAGAGAGAGAGAGAGAGAGCGAGAATTCAAAACACCATTTTCTCAAGGGATAGAGAAAATATTTTACAATCACAAATTCAGAACAAATAGAGAATCAAGATTTTATAGTCATGATGAATGCACAATGGAGACAGAACAACTTTTTTACAACAAGGGATGGAAGATTTCCAAGACCCATGATCCCCAATGTCTCTATCATACTCCTCTATATCTTTGAGGCCTAGCAATTATGCATTCTAGTTTATTATCACCAATGCTAAGAAAATCAAATACCGATTCTATTAATCATTTAGAATGAATAAAGTTGGCTTCTACACTAGTAGAAAAGTTTGCACACCATGGATTGAATTCTCATATTCACCGTGGTCTGCTTGTTTATGTATTCCCAAGCCACTGTGAGAATATAGGTGCCTAATAATCCCTAAGATTTCCAACTCAAAATAAAATTAAGGGTCCCTATTTTAACTTTATAAATCCTTGTAAATCTTAATTCTTCGTCATGTTCCATTTGGTAGTTTACTTTGTAAAGAATTAATTGTATCCTCATTTTCAATTGGCGTTTTTTTTTTTNTTCCTGTTTAGAATATGTTAAATGTAGTCAAATATCAACCATTGGCTACAAAATGTTTCAATGATGATTCTGGAACTTTAAGATCTTTGAGCACCTTTGAACTTCAGGATTTATGTTTTTGTTCAGGACCACATATTTATTATTGATTAGAAATTTAGCTTGGATTTCACAAGAGAATATCACAGATCTTATGTGGTTGCAAAAGAGAAAGATAAAATTATTAATATTGCCAATTCCTCACCTCATCCGAGGGTACAATTTTGTTAGGATATTTAGACACTTACGAGTTAGTTAAGATCTACTAATGTGTTGTTAGGTAAAAGTGTGTTTCTTTAGTATGCATTAGTATGCATTTTTAGTTAGGAAATCAGATAGTCACGATATGTTCCCGACATAGAGTAATCCGACGGTTCATACTCTCCTCGATCTTAATGACCATTGATCCGTGGCTTAACACCCGATTGGTCCATGATCTGTATTTAAATAGCATGGAGGGTCATTTGCTGATGATCGATTGTGAGAAACTCTCTTGTAAAATCTCTCTGTAAGCTTTTTCTTTTGCATTAATAAACTACTCCAAGTGGTTGCGTTGGCTAGGGCCGTGGATGTTTCTCCATAGGGGTTTTACCACGTGAAAAAATTGGTGTGATGATATTTGATCTGGTTATGTGAGTGGTTACTGAAGGTTTTCATCCTTTGTTGGAATACATGTGTTGTCGAACATGGTATTGGAGCTTGTTTGAAGACTCACTCCTGTTGTAGATCGAGATCATGAAGCCGGTTTCCTCATCTCCATTTTCAGTCATTTTCGTACATTTATGAGATGATAGGACTATTCCATTGCGTCTGGAGTGCTCGTTTCAGTCCAAAAAAAAATCATTTCACTCGAAAAGGTTTATGTTTTCCCAAGATACGACCATTTCAATCAGATCTGGAGGTATAAAGCCTGAATAAGCATTTTTAAATTTTTTGCAGAGTATCATTTTGGTTTTCTTTTGGTTTTTTATTATTTGTTTCTGGGTTGCTACTCTTTTAGATCTATGTTTGCTCCACACCCAGTGCGATCTTGGAAAATCAGAAACAGATAGGAAAAGGTGCATCTTCCAGGTAAGCTAATCGAGATCTAACCCTTGTTGTCATCGAGAAGTGAAATTTTTTCTTGTGTGAAAAGAGTTTTTTTTTAGCACGCTCTCCAAGGCCGTCTTCAATAACAACAACAATCCTCTTCCCAAAAAATACAATATGTTTTGCTAGACCATTTGGTTAAAAGTTGTCTTATTAAGTAAGAGGTCTTGAGTTCAAGTCTCTCTTTTGTTACTTTTTTGGAAAAAGTTCATGCTCAAATTTTGAAGTGTATTTCACTTCAAGTATAAAAGTGAATCACTATAAGTAGCTTTAATATTTTATTTTAGAGTTATTTATTTTGCATGCAAATTTTATTTTATAAAGTAACTTCATTGTAAAATTGATCCCCACTTCTCTTTATAAAAGTGGGTCACTTCATATAGCAACTTACAATATCACGTAGTCCTTTGGTTACCGTTTATGCCTTTTTTTAAAAGGGCATAACTCTCACATTCGAAGTCCGTTTTCAGTGCCGTTTTTTTTTTAAACCACATAACTTTTCGATATATTTCCATCAAGATCATCATCTTCAATTTTTAAATCCATATTATCTACATATTTAATATGGCTTCTACAAGTAATATTTTTCTTACCAACACCAACTACTTCCAATGAAAATCTCATATGGAAGATTTATTAAGAAGTAAAAGCTTGTACCGGATTACCTTGAGAAAGGAAAAAGCACCCACTGAGGATGATAAGAAAGTCAAATGGGCTAATAGGAGTGACGAACAATGTGGACTAATCATAATGTTCATCTCTCCTGATTTAAGGTTCCACCTTAAAGAAATTGATGACCCCAATGAAGCTTGGGAAAATATTGAATCTGTGTTTGGTAAACTAAATATTATTCGAGCACAACAATTAGAAAATCAAGTACTGACCTTAAGTCCAAGTGAATTTTCTTGCCTTGGATACTATCTAGTTAAGTTTAAAACACTCATAATTTTATGTGAAGAATGTGAGATAGAAATGGAGGAAGAGTGTTGCATCTATATTATTGTTTTTAAGATAGGTAGTGCATATTATGTGTTTGTATCTACCTTTTATGCCATGAGAGATGCTCTAGGGAAAGCTTATGAAAAACCCACTCTTGAGTCCTTTTGTGTTTCTTTGATTAGAGAGGAAGAGAAGCTTGTACATCTTGGAGTGATCAGCACTGCAGGTACCTCCAACAAAGCCTTAGTTGCCTAGAAGAAAGATAAATCGAAGTATCCTAAGAAGCAACATCCTCGCTACAAAAAAAAGAAACATAAGGGTCCCAAACCCGATTAGACAACTTCAAATCTTAATGGTGACAAAGGAGCAAAATATAAAAATAAGAAGACTGACAGACATTGCAACTTTTTTGATAAACATGGTCATGATGAGTCCAAATGTTTCAAGAAGATGGAAGCTTTAGAAGCAGTGATGAAGAAGCACAACATCAGTATTGATTCTACTTCTTCTTCTTCTCATGGACATGCACTTTCCACTTCTAGTTTCTCCTTCAATACAACTTCTACTTCTTCTTCTGATGACTGGCTTATTGATTTAGGAGCATCTTATCATATTGCTAAGGATAAAGACATATTTTCTGCTCTAAATGAATGTAACACCAAGAAAATATTTGTTGGTTACGATAGATCTCTTAGTGTTGTGGGATCTGGAACAATTCAAGTAAATAATGGTCATTTCAATGATGTATTATGTGTTCCAAGACTTTCTTGTAACCTTCTATCAGTATATCAAATCACTCATTCAGGTGAAGGTAAAACCGTAGAGTTTTCACCTCACCAAGTTGCAATCAAGGATCTAAAAGATCCTAAGCATGTTCTTTAACTGGAATTGTTGATGATATTACCAGGTTGTACGAGTTTGACAACTTTGGGTCATCATATTTTTCATCAGTTTTTGTTGCTCATAGTGATGACTTGAGAAAACTTTGGCATGAGTGGTTTGGTCATCTAAACTATCGCTCATTGCAACAACTATGTAATCAACAGATGATGACTGATCTTCCTCCTGTTTCATGCAGAGATGGTGTTTGTGTCAGTTGTGTTCTCGGCAAATATCATTGGGACAGTTTTTACAAATGTACCTCTTAGCATGCCTCAGTCCCTTTGCAGCTTGTTCATAGTGATTTGTGTGGTCCACTTTCTTCTCCTTCTTTTTTTGGGTGCAAGTATTTCTTAACTTTCATTGATGATTTTTCTAGACGTACTTGGGTTTACTTCTTAAAACTTAAGAGTGAAGTTTTTGTCCTACAAGGCCCTTGTAGAAAAGCAATTTGGACATCAAATTCAAAAGTTAAGAACATATAATGGAGGCAAATATGTGAACAATAATTTTACAAGTTACTTCTCTACACAAGGCATCCAAATGCAACACATTGTTCCATATACACCACAACAAAATGGTGTTGTTGAGAGAAAGAATTGCAACTTAAAAGAAATGGTTACTTATATGATCCAATATAAGGGATTAAGTCTAATGTATTGGGAGGAAGAAATCAACTATGCAAGTTACATATTCAATCGCATTCCCATAAAGGCTCTTAAAAATATAACATCGGAAGAAGCTTGGAATAAAATTAAATCAGATGTAAGCCACTTTTGTGTATTTGACAGTATAGCATGGGCTCACATTCTTGATTAGAAAAGGAAAGCATTGCAGCCTAAAAGTGAGAAGTGTATATTTGTTGGTTATTCTGAAGATGTCAAAGGTTATAGAATTCTTCAACCACATTGTAATGAAATTATTATTAGAAGAGATGTTAAATTAGATGAAAATATCTTGGCCTGGGAGCCTAATTCGACGATTGTGCCTTCTTCGACCTGCGATCCATCTTCGATGTTTGTGCCTTATTCAGTTCCTATTCTGGTTTCTTCTTCAGATGATGACAGTGAGGATAATAATCCACCTCTTCCTGCTCACCTTCCTCCAGATGAGTCATTTGAACCTAAACCAACACTAGTTCCATCACTTCCTAGATGGGTCTGTTCAACATGAAAAGCAATTGGTGGTCTTGTCGGTGATCCTTCATATCAACGTCGAACACGTTCACAGTTCTAGTGAGCCTCTTCTCTTTTGGCTCAAGTTTCAGAGACTCATGATCCATAGACATTTGCAGAAGCTTCAAGTCATCCAAATTGGGATACATCAATGAATGAAGAGTATTGTTCTTTAATGACAAATGATACTTGGGATCTTGTCCCTCTTCCAAAAGGAAGAAAACTTGTTAGATGTAAATTGGTCTACAGAACTAAGTATGCATCAGATGGAAGTGTTGAAAGAAACAAGGCTTAGTTAGTTTCCAAAGGATTTTCCCAAGTTGAAGGAATTGACTATAATGAAACCTTTTCCCCTGTAGCCAAAATGAATTCCATTCGCCTTGTTCTTTCCCTTGCTGCCTCACATAAATGGGAGGTCCATCAGATGGATTTTAAATCCTCCTTCTTGCATGGAGATTTACAAGAAGAAACATGCATGGAACAACCTCATGGCTATGTCCAGAATGACTCTAGCCTTGTTTTTGGCCTTAAGAAATCTCTTTATGGTCTTAAGCAAGCTCCTTGAGCTTGGTATGCCAAAATGGACAACTTTCTTATTGACATTAGATTCTCTAGATGTCATTCTGATCATAATGTCTATACTAAGAAAGTAGGAAGCCACCTCATAATCCTTGTCCTTTATGTTGATGACCTTGTCCTTACTAGTAGTGACTCAAAAGTTTTAAACCATGTGAAAACTAGCCTTAAGAAGAAATTTGAAATCACGGACTTAGGATTTTTGCACTATTTCCTTGGCCTCCAAGTTTTGCAAACCAATGAAGGAATTTTTATTTCCTAGTCTAAGTATGCTTGTGACCTTCTTTGTCACTTTCACATGGATGATTGTAAACCAACCCCTTCTCCCTTCCATTCTGGATTCAAGCTTACTGCCACTTGCACTTCTCCTGAAGTTGATGCCACCTTGCACCGTCAGTTAGTTGATAGCCTCTTATACTTGACTCATACCCGTCCTGATATTTCCTTTGTTGTTGGTCTTGTTGCCCAGTATATGCAAACACCCCATGAAAGCCATTGGAAAGAAGCTAAAAGGTTACTTTTCTGTGTTCGTGGTATAGTTCAGTTTGAGATACATTATAGTTCAGGGGGGGTCCTTTATTGGTTGGTTTCACTGATTCACATTGGGTCGATGACCCTGATGATCAGAAGTCTACAACAGGTTATGTTTTCATCCTTGGTTTAGGACCTGTCACTTGCGCCTATAAGAACAACAAACTATTGCACTTTCTTCAGTAGAAGCAGAGTATCGAGCAATGGTAAATGCAAGTTAGGAAGACTTGTGTCTTCGACAGAACCTTTTAGAGTTTGGATTCGAGAAGAAGCATCCGACCAGACTTTGGTGCTACAATTAGAGTGCCATCAAGCTCGCCAAATACCTAGTTCAACATCAGCACAACAAGCACATCGAGCTACACATGCACTTCAACAGAAAGCTCATTCATGATCAAGTTATTGAAGTGCTCTTTTTCCCTACACAAGATCAAGTTGCAGGCATTTTCACAAACTCTCTTACAAAAGCGAAGTTTTCCAAAATTTGATCTATGTTAGGAGTTCAAGAAGTTTTCATTAAGGGGGGATAGGCTCTAATGCTTCCTTTCTTCTCCTATTGTGTCAACATTGTAAATACTTCAATCCTATCCCATGTTGTTCTTAAAGGGGGATGTTAGGATATTTAGACACTTAGGAGTTAGTTAAGATCTACTTGGTCTAATGTGTCGTTAGGTAAAAGTGTGTTTCTTTAGTATGCATTAGTATGCATTTGTAGTTAGGAAATCCGACGATCACAATATGTTCCCGACATAAAGTGATCTGACGGTTCATACTCTCCTCAATCTTAATGGCCATTGATCTGTGGATTAACACTCGATTGGTCCATGATCTCTATTTAAAGAGCATGGAGGGTCATTTGTCGATGATCGATTGTGAGAAATTATCTTGTAAAATCTCTTTGTAATAGTTTTCTTTTGCATTAATAAAATGCTCCAAGTGGTCGCATTGGCTGGGGTAGTGGATGTTTCCCCGTAGGGGTTTTACCATGTGAAAACATTGGTGTGTTGATATTTGATCTGGTTATGTGAGTGGTTACTGAAGGTGTTTGTCCTCTGTTGGAATACCTGTGTTGTCAAACAAATTTTACATTGTGACTTCAAGTGAGAGCAACTTGGAGAGGCTTATGGGCTACATTTAATGTGAGAAGTGGGATCATGATTATCATGGAAACAATACTCTTAAACAAGAGCAAAATTATGATATTGCACATATGAAACATATAGCCATAGAATTTTAAAATTCCTAATGACAAGATCAAGAAATAGTTGACTTAGAATATGAAATCAAAGCTTGGAAGTCACATGTAAGGTAATGAACTCCATATGCATATCCACTACAAACTAGGTAGTGTCAACCATCAAAATAATCATTTCCTTAACAAATTGTGAACACAACTTTCAAGTATTAGAGAAGCTTGAAAGACAGGTAGATATTAGATATCCATCAAATGTCAAATGCACCATAACCAAATTGTCCCAAAAGTTGTAAATATACAACCTTGTGCTTGTTCTTTGTTTCAACTTTCCTTCCAAATAAGGTAAAACAAAGAAGTGATAGGCAAGGTTCAAAACTCAAGCAATACTTTACCAAAGCTTCCTACGATAAACGTAGTGCTGATGAAATTGCTTTCCTACTATTGGAGTACATTGTTTGATTGTTATAGGCTTAAGCTACTTTGATTTTGTAAAATAGTTGTCATTTTATTTTACAAATAATTCAAAGTTCTATGTATAAAACCATTTCTAGTCCTTAAAGCATCAACTTCTCGAGTAGATGTTTCTATATTCTTTGTTGCCATCTTGTTATATTACAGAGGAAATCCTTGAAAAACTTAATTTCTAGCCCTCTATGCCCCCAACATTCAAAACTTTCTATGATAGTGCAAAATCTAGACAAAACCATAAAAATAATAAATGAAAGAAATAAATTCAACCATGCCCACAATACCAAGAAACTTGAGACAATTATTTCAAAAATCATTCCATTAAATACACCCACTATGTTAATCTTGAGATTAATATAGATTATTATTATATGAATGTTTCCATCCCTTAAGCAAACAATTATTATATAATTTTTTCTATGGTACTTATACTTCCTTTCATTTGGGTGGCATCCTTCCCCCATTTCTCTTGGTAGGTTAACTTATGTTATATCATTTTTTTTAATAAAAGGAATTTATATGATAAAGACTTCCATTTATGAGAGGTAAATGTGCATCCTAAAAATTTACATGAATTTCAAATTCAAACAAAAAACATAGCCTATATAGTTTACCCTCCTTGTACATAGACTGCTTTTCTATTCATAACAAAAGACTTAACCAAAATAGGTTCCACAATGTTCACCCTTTCTATCATGATTACATAGCATAAACTGAAATTTAAAACATAGAACCGACCTTAAATAGAAATCCAAAACCATCAAGAGATGCATTTTAAAAATCTAAAACTAAGGAGAGTTGGCATAAAATTATGGTGGGAAAGGGATCTTCAAAGGAAAAATATCTAAGGCTATGGATGTTCATGGCATTCTCGTAAAGCCACATTAAGAGCTTAGAAAGACCCACATAAACATCATTGGTAAAATGTTGTTTAGGGATTGAATTTCTCACATGATATATCAAGAAAAAAAAACCTTTCTTTCCTCCTCCCTCAATACCCTTATAGAGGTAATAAGGTATTTTACTTTACTTGAAAAGAAATCCCTTGGAAGATCTAGTATCATACCTAGTCCTGAAGCTTAACCTCATAGTTTGATCAAGGAAACAAGCAAGCCACTCACTTACCTGACTTTCATTAGTGAGATAAATGCTCTGACTCACAACTAGGATTGGTTGGGTAGTGGAATGAGGCCAAAGCTTAGCCTCATAGTTTGATCAAGGAAACAAGCAAGCCACTCACTTACCAAACTTTCATTAGTGAGATAGATGCACTGCCTCACGACTAGGATTGGTTTGGCAGTGGAATGAGGCCAAATTTCTCAAACCCTGCCTTTGTCTTTGTGGAATGAGGCCAAATTTCTTCTTTATTATGGCATACAACATTAGGAGGATGCTCAGCAATCTAGTGACATGTGGTTGCAAGAGTGGAACTAGGAGGGGAAGATGTAATATATATGTTGCATATACACAAAATTGAGTTGGAGGAAATGAAATGAATGAATGCTATTTTTGGTCCTTGCACCAGTGGTCTAGTGGTAGAATAGTACCCTGCCACGGTACAGCCCGGGTTCGATTCCCGGCTGGTGCATCAAAACTGTTTCTTTTACCTTTTCGAATTAGGTTTTGAGCTTGGTTGAAGGTTTATGTCTCTGTAGATGAGTCTGAATCTGAATTGTACAATATTTGCCGCCCTTAATAACGAATCTTAAATTGCTTCATCTCGTCCTATTTCTTTCTTAGTTATTGACAAGTGGTGAGTATTCTTCCTGTCACCCGGGTTGTTGTAGTATAGTGGCGAGTATTCTTCCTGTCACCCCAGCAACGACGAGCTTCTATTTTCGATTTAGGTTTTGAAAATTTATGTATATTGCTTTTGAAAGAAACCCGTGCATTTTCATGTTGTGTCCCTGTAGCAGTCTGAAGAATGTACAAATATTTCACAAACAAAGCAAACCGCCCTTAGTAATGAAGTAGACTATCCTTATAAAAGATTGAACGTCCATGTCGTTGTAGTATAGTGGTGAGTATTCCCGCCTGTCACGCGGGTGACCCGGGTTCGATCCCCGGCAACGGCGTCAATTTTTGCTTCAACTGATGCAATCTGCATTTCTGTTGATGGCTGCAATCAATTTCAATTTAATTCTCTGTTTTGATGGATGGATGTTCGTCACAGTCATCAATTCCAATTTTACTGAGAAAGCTTCTGAAAGAGAAGATGTTGCTGAGCAAAACGAACTAGGCAAAGACGGGATACCAAAAACTGTTTTTCTAAATTTCATAAACTATACTTTTATGGAATCAATTTTGTCAGAAAATTGCCTCAAATTTTGAATTCCTGGTGCATTGTTCAGGACAGTAAAAAGGATTTTATGTTTGATTCCGTGAAAGGAGATTTGTCCCATAAACACCTGCTAAAATGTAACGATTCGTTCGCCCGCCAGAGAACGATTCCCAATTCAATTTGCAACTCTGTAATGCCGCGTTCCAATCTCACCAGTCTACAGATCACTATTCACAGGTGCTGAGGGGCATGCACAAATAACGGTAATTATTGCAGTTTCTTCCTACAATTTAATATTTCGTGTATATCGATGCAATTTGAACAATTTTACATAGCCCCAGACCTCTAAATATGAAATGCATCCAGAGATTGGGAACACGTTGTGTTCCTTGCTTAGATCAGTGGCCTCCTATGAAAAGGTACGAGGAAAAAACTTCCACGTGGCATAATACAAGGTGGTGTCCACACTATTATGGACAAAAATAAATTAAAAATAGTAAATAAGGTATTTTTTAAAAATTATAGATTTAGAATCTACATAACCTATTTTATTGTGTTTATAGTTTCATTGAAAACAAATTTGTGTAGCCTATAGAAAATAATGTTAAAATTAGAGATATTGAGAGGTATTTATAAAAATGGAGGTTTTTATGTATTTTCAGACCAAACCACTAGGTTTGTCATCCCGACCTAAATTCGAGGCAACCAACTCAACAAACATGTATGCTAGAGTTGTCATTCCCTCCCCCAAAAAAATTGAAATGGCACAAACATGCATACGCTCCTAAGAACATGCACATGTCACTAAAGAAAGAATATGTTCATAAAGTGTCTCGGCATGTTATTAGGAACATGAAAATGCATAAATTCCCACTAACACAAAATCTCTCTCTCTCTCTCTCTCCCCCACTTTCTCTCTTATTTTATCTTTCCCTCCCTCTTTCCCTTTATCTCACCCTTCCTCTCTCTTACCCCACCCTCTCTCTTTACCTCTTTATCCCTATCTCTTCCCCCCATACC
>ML780849.1:536647-557100 GCA_009831015.1 Picea engelmannii | reverse complement strand
ATAGAGAGAGAGAGAGAGAGAGAGAGAGAGAGAGGTGATGGGGGAAAAGAGAGATAGGGGAAGAATGGGAAGGGGTGTTGTCATGGGGTGGAAAATGAATACATATGATAAATTCATTTTCTTTGCCTTAGTTCTAAGTACCTATTTTGAAGTGAAATCCTTAGGCATCATTGTGGGGTTCTTTTTGCCACTTGGATGAGAAAAACGAGGTCCCTTAATTATATAGTTAGGGTTGCAAGACAACACAACAGTTCGTTAGTTGTTAGTGGCTCAACTAAATAGAGAATAAAAAATAAACAACAAATAAATAAAAACTAAACTAAGCATGTAACAACTAAAATTTATGCAAGAAAGAGACACAAGGAATATCTACCAAATGAGACTGGTTTTGGAATTGATAACACCTTGGAGAAATATGGGAACTTATGAGTCCCCTCTTCCTCCTTGGGAATGATCTTGAGTCCCCAAATACAAAGTTTTCTCTCTTCTAACAATGGTTGAAAATGGAAATATAATGGTGAAGAATTGATAATTGAATTTCTCAAGAGAAGAAAGGTGCAACACTTTCTATGAATGCTCAAAGAGTTCTAGGAGAAATATGGCTTCTCAAAGACAAATTGAACAACATAACAATACTCAAATTGCTTCTTATTTTTCGCATACAATGGTCATTTATTTATAGGAGGATGGCAAGATTTTTCCAAACTAGTTTCAAATGTGAATGGGAGGCATTTGGAGGTACCTCCCATCCCTTTTAGTGATCCCAAGGTGGAATTTGGGGGCGATTTTGGATATGGGGGAGATCCACTCCATCCCAAAAGTGGTTAAGGCCCAACTAAAATCATCAATGCATCGTTTCCGCATCCGCGCGGGTTTTCCGCCTGTCAGTCGCGTGGTCCGTGCATTGTACACCTTGTTAGATCACGCAGATGTGCGCACGCTGAAAATGTTGAATACACGTAGAACTTCGGAACCACTTTTGTATAGTTTTGGGCTTATATTTCCAAACTGAGTGTAATCCTTCCATATTTATTGGTAGTATGTTGTGCTTGTGCTGACTTCTTCTTCATCCATTGTATGTGTTTGTGGTGAGTAATTTTTTGGTAATAACAGATGCCCCCCAATGTGCGAGGTTAGGAGCATACGTATAGCCGAAATACATCATCGTTTCTTTTGGTGATGACGTCATTGTATAAAATCACGAGAGAACTTTGTAGCAAGGGACGATGAGAGTAATTCGTTGGAGAAAGAGGGGACAAAAATATTTGTATCAGGTATTCTCCAGAAAATAAAATTTATGCACAAACAAGGCGGGCATGCCCCATGCTTGTGTCATGAAGCCATAAAGGGATAACAATAATTGGAATTACTAAGGAAGTAGATATATGCAGTGCCCTTGGGGGTGTAAAAAATAACATATGATGGTTTTTATGACCGAACTAGCTATGAATCAAGGTATGAACAACTCATAGGAATGGATGGCCTATCAAATTAAGAGGTCTTCAGCTGTGACTGGAAATTGCAACGGTCACATAGTAATACTTACTGTAACATGAAACTTGTTGGAGTCGAATGTTATGGGGTTCAATGGCATCAAAACGAAATAAGGACTCTTTATGTGTCGTCTGAGACTACTCATTAATGGTGGGATGAGAGCCAAGATACTGCCACCTTCCTGGAACCTTGTGTTGATGTCGACAGGGAAGGAGACGCGAATGCAAGAAGCAAAGAGCTTCTTGACATCGATTGATCAAAATGGTGTCAAAAACTGTATCGGTAAAGGTGGATGGGCTAATAATCATGAATGATGTCTGGAATATATGGAATTCAATAAATACCCTTGGTTGGGAGGAGTTGATGGATGACAACAATTGTAAAACACGATCTAGTGTCAGGGGGATGACTAGATATGGGGTGAAATTGTGTTGAATGGGTGAGACTTCAAGGAGATGTAATATAAGTCCAAATATGGGGTATGGATTTTTGTAATGGGCATGAATTTGGCCATGGTAAAAATATCTTGCAAAGGTGGAGATGAAAGTGAAATTCCCCAATAATATCTCAATATTGTCACCCAACCATAGACACCCATCCACACTCGAGCACCATAAACTCTCCAGATAGAATAATTCTGGAAGAAGTACCGGACCCAATAGATAAACAAGATATAGCATATATCTCTTTCTCCAAGAATAGTGCACCAAACAGAAAGTCCATAAACCAGAAACTGAGACCAAAATCCTAGTTGCAGTAGTTGCAGCTGCACTCTTTCTCCAAACATGTGTACCACTTGTCTTGTGTGAGCTGTGAGAGTGTGAATGACCAAATGAGCTCAAGTGCCCTCTATTTATTGTGCTCTTTGTCTCATGTCCAGGATGAATTCTTCTTTTAGAGGCCAATACTTAAATATTAATTATTTTAATGAGACGACATGTCTTCTAGGGTTTCTATACATATGCTTAGGGTTTCTCTAGCTTCCAGAACATTCTAATTTGGTCAGAGGTTATACATGGAGGTTAATACCTCCCACAACTACCACAATATCAACACTTCCTCCTAGCTAGGGAGGTATTAAAATAAATGGTCTTGAGAAAAAACAAATCATTCAACCGGTAGCATCATCATAACCACACAGGCTATCTCATGATCACGTAGATCAACGTACAAGAAACATCACCACTATTAGTATCATCTGATAGCAACGCACAAGAAACATCACCACTATTAGTATCATCTAATAGCATCAAATGCATCATGTCTTAAAGCCATACTCCATCTAAGTAATTGGACATGATTTTGAATAAGTCATTTACTCAACAGAGTGATACAAGGACCATTCTTCTATTCCAGACATATGTCTTAGAAGAACAGTTGTCCCCATAGATGTTGAAAGCCCCACAATGGGATACAAGGATCATTCTTCTAATATGGACATATGTCCTAGAATAATTCTAGTCCTCCCATATGTTGAAAAACACCCCATGGGCTACAAGGACCATTCTTCTAATCTAGACATATGTCCTAGAAGAATGACTTTCCTGGACCATTTTCCCTCCGTCCATTACTATGAACTCAGGGAAAATTTTTGTCATGTACCAATCTCTCCACTCTGATCACTATTGTGAACTGATGGAGACAAACCATTATTCTAATCCAGACATACGTCCTAGAAGAATAAATTTCCATGGTACATCATCAATCTTTCAACCTAGACCATTCTCCATAGGGAGAATGTCTGTCAACCTGGACAATTCTCCATAGGGAGAATGTCTTTCCACCAGCAATCTTTCAACCTAGACAATCCTCCCCAGGGAGGATGTCTATCCACCAACAATCTGCCCTTCTTAGACCATTCTCCGCCTAGAGAATGTCTACCCATTAGAACACTGACTATCCATCTAGTTGGTGACCATCTCCAACACCAGTGGTAGTCTTCATGGAAATCAGAACAATGCCATTCAATATAACACAACTATGTCTATCCATATTAGTATACAACTACTATCCAGTGGTACAAAACCACTCCTAGTAGCACACTGCTACTAACCAGTTACTCATAGTCACTACCAGTGGATCACATCCACCACAGTAGCATTCAACTACTGTATAGAGACATACAGTCTCCACAACAATCATATCATATGATATCAACATGAATAATAATATCATAATACAAACTGAGTCATCTGGGTCATTCTTCCACTCACATTTGTGAGATCTGGAAGAGTATCTTCCCTTGAAAAGTAAACATCACCATGGGCTATCTGGACTATTCTTCTCAAGCATAGAAGAATAATTGTCCTTAATTTCTAAACCTGGACCATTCACCTAACTGGGCCATTCTTCTGGCACTAATCATAGTGCAACCTCGAGAGAATGAGTCTAACCTAGGGAATAAATTTCCTTGATTGTTGAACCTAGACCATTCACCTAACTGAGCCATTCTTCCAGAACTAATCACAGTGCAACTTGGAGAGAATGAGTTTTCCCTAGGGAATGAATGCCCCTGATTGCTGAACCTGGACCATTATTTTGACACTAATCATAGTGAAACCTGGAGAAAATGAGTCTACCCTAGGTAACAACTATCCCTCATTGCTAAACCTGGACCATTCACCTAACCGGGACATTCTTTCGACACTAATGTGCAACCTGGATAGAATGAGTCTTCCCTAGGGAATGAAAGTCTGGACCATTTCCTATGGAAATGACTGTCCTACACCAACCTCCTATAATGAACCATTATTTGAAATTGTTATTCTTTGAAACTACTCACAACTGTGAACTTCGAAAGAATGACTTCTCATATAGGAAGACCATTATTCTTGACCACTACTCAGAGTGAAAACCAAGAAGAATGATTGTCCTAGACCATTCCCCCACACTGGCCACAAGGGGAATCGATGTCTATGGTACATCAACAATCTATCGAACCATTTTCATTATGAAAATGATTGTTTGATCTGAACCATTTTTTGAACTGGAAAATGACTGTCCGTAAAAAATCTTGGGCCACTTTCCAAACTGAAAAGTGATTTCCCATCTTGGACAATTTTCCAAACTGGAAAATGACTGTCCATCAAGAATATTGGACCACTTTCCGAACTGGAAAGTGACTTCCCAACCTGGACCATTTTTCAAATTGGAAAATGATTGTCGATACATCAATAACATATCAATTCTCCCTCCCACCCTGGGGGTAATCACTTCCCCTTCCAATAAGGAGGTCATCTCCACGAGTCTAGCTTGTCCCTTAAGTACACAAAATTTTCATCTTGGACAGAGGCTTTATCAAAATATCTTCTATCTTCTCATCAGTGGAGATATACTGGAGAACCACTTCTCCCCTTTGGACTTTATCACAGAGAAAAATAGTACTTGATCTCAATGTGATTCGACTTGTCATGGAACACCGAGTTCTCTGAGAACTTCACACAACTTTGGTTATCACAATATATCATGGTCAAATCAAACACCTAATCAAGCAGTCCAAAAATCATATTAGAGAGCCACATTGTTTCCATACAAGCAACACAAGTTGAGGGATACTCTGCTTTTGCAATGCTGAGTGCAACATACTTCTATTTCCTGCTAGCCCATGATATCATGGATAAAATCAAACGGAAACATATCCAAGAAGCACTTCTTCTGTCAACTGCATTGCCTGCCCAATCTGAATCAATAAATCCATGTGGTTGTATATCATAACTCAAATGTCCCATGAAGATATTTCAAGGAATGCTTTGCAGCTATTCAATTTTCATGGCTAAGCTCCACCTGGAACTATTTTCACATCAAAGCAAATATCCAACTGAGTATTCTCCAAATACATTAACGAGTCATTCAATTGTTGATTCAGGGATGAGTCTACTAGATCAAAGTTTCTCATATTCTTCAGATATGTCATCATGGGAGTTTTCCATAGATTTGCAATCCATCATCCCGAACTTTTGAAGAATCATTTCAATACACTTCCTCTGTCATAGGAAATTTCCACACTTATGCTATACATGAGAGGCTTTGCACCAGGTTGTTTGAATCCATACAAGGTCTTCTTCTATCTTCATACATGGGTCTCTCTTTCTGGTATACTTCAAAACCTTTAGGTTGTTCTATATGCTTCTTCTTCAATTACTCTATTGAGAAGAACCGTCTTTACATCCATCTGATGTAAACTCCAACCCATGGATACCACAAGAGATATAATGGCTCAGGTAGAGGTATACTGGAACAAGCTATCATCGTAGTATTCTCCCTCCTTCTGGGAGAACCCTCTAGCCCTGAATCCCGCCTTGTATCTATGAATGCTTCCATTTATAAGTCTTTTTCACAATTTCTCACATACATTGTTCTTTATCACAACTTCCTTCTTCAACGTTGGAGTCCATGGAATCTTCTATAGATTCCATGCCCTTCCTTCCTGAAGGTTCCAAATTATTCCTTTCTCCATAGGAACACAAATGTAGATGGAAAACCAGGGATATTCAAGGCTCCTTTTCAAAGAAGACTTCTTCTAGATTCAATATGAACACTTGTTGCTTATCATGGTTGCTACTCCCAATGAAGAAAATGGAAATATACTTAATAATGTTCATGGATTCTTCAATGGATCATATCATTGGGGATTAGCTCCTTGCTAATCCCAACTTCATGCTTGAATGAGAAGTATGCATGCTCTTCTTTTGGAATTATGAAATCAACTCCCTCTATCTGAGAGAGTCCATGCTTCTGTCTGCATCCTAACTTCTTTCTACAAAGTGTCACAAGTTTATTATAGTTTCCTCTTGATTACTGACTTCTTTCTGAGTCTGACTCCCTCCGAGTCTCTTCAAGTTTGTTTCTATTTGTTTTGATTGTTGCTCATCTGGTAGTTTTTGCAAGCATTGTGTCATCCTTATAAACTTCTTCTATGACAACTTCCACAAAGATTGTTCATCAAACATATTTCACAAGGGTGCTTGCTCGGATCAAGAACAACAAGAGAAAACAAGAAATATCTCTCTAGAGGAAATGTTAGTTCATCTTGCAAACAAGTACAATAGGAATCTATATCAACGGTACTCATATGCAGTCAAGTATTCATTGCACCTAGCAATAATAGAACCTTTCAAAGAATGCTTTTGTAATGTAGCAACTATCACCGTTGATATATACAAATTTGAAGCTTAACAATTTAATCAAACCTGGAACTTGAAAGCCTCACCTGCTATGGAGGGTGCACTTGTTCTTCTGAATGCACTGAATCTAAGATTACATCTTGGAAAAGGTATCTAGTACTTTCCCTATAAACACACTCATGTTTTTCTATATGATATAACTTGGATAGAATATACAAGTGCATACCTTTGAAGTCTTGTAGCATTGTCCAACTTGTCTTCCAATTTGAAACTAGATACCATCTTGACAAGAAGAGATTAGAAACTGAATCAGAAGATTCAATGATTAGAACAAGCTAGAAACTCTAGAATTTCAACTTTGACCAGAAGTCAACCTTTGACTTTGACTTTGAACAAAAATTTAAACCTGAAGTTTTTCTAGCGGAGGGTACTAAGAGGTGCGCTAGGCTAGGGCACACTAGGATGTCAAGAAATTAGGTCAAATTCTTCACCATAAGTGCCCAAACATAAGGGTCAGGGTTTGTTGCAGCTACATAATCATAAAACCTAGTTGCAACTATAACTGGTGCCATAACAATCTTAACAAATAACTTCCCAATCTATCTTCCAGTGGTTAGACTGTCTGAAGATAGTGTGTGCCCATAACCTGTTAGAATAAAAGAGATGTGCTTGTTTTTCCATAGACAATATCTCAATATTGTCACCCAACCATAGACACGCAACCACCCCTAAGGATCATAACTTTGACAGATAGAATAATTCCAGAAGCAATACCAGACCCAACAGATAACCAAGAGATAGCATATCCCTCTTTCTCCAAGAATAGTGCACCAAACAGAAAGTCCATAAACCAGAAACCAAAACCAAAATACCAGTTGCAGTAGTTGCAACTGCACTCTTTCTCCAAACGTGCACACCACTTGTCTTGTGTGAGTTGTGAGAGTGTGAATGACCAAATGAGCTCAAGTTCCCTCTATTTATAGTTCTATTTCTCTCATGTCCAGGTCATATTCTTCTTTTAGAGACAAATACTTAAATATCAATTATTTTAATGAGTTGACATGTATTCTAGGGTTTCTATACATATGTTTAGGGTTTCTATAGATTCCGGAACATTCTAATATGTTCAGAGGTTATACATGGAGGATAATACCTCCCACAACTACCATAATATCAACAAAAACATCATCATCGACGACAACCAAAATCTATTGTACTTTCTAGAATTGAAAGATGCTTTAAACAATTACCAAATGAATAAATAATGGGGTTGAAAGTACATGTATAGAAACAAGTTCCCTAGTGAAGTATGGCTTGGTCGGTGAGGGCGTAACTAAAGACTAGTGGAGGGTGGGGGCCCCATTGGATAGTTTTTGTACCAAGTAGATGAATGGATGATAAGATTGCAGATGGGAAAGTAATGATGGATGAAATGGAGGGTAAATGATGATGAGGAGGTGCATCTGATAAAACCAAAATCATATGATGGGGGAGTCCATAATGGGTAGGATAGAAAAATGATGAGAAGAAGTATGAGGTTCATTTTATGAGATGAAAAACTATGAGGAATCCCAATCCTAAGGGGGAATAATTGGCATGAGTTTCAATGTGTTTTAAGGGATAACGTATGTGGGACAACTCATGTGGGGGAGAAGGCTAGTGGGTGGCAACACCAGAATGGATGGAGGTGAAGGTGTTACAGAGCCGCCCATAGGGACCCTAGGGATAAATGTCAGGGGGTATGATTGGATAATGCAATTGTGAGTAGAGGATGGGAATTCATGCCAGTTTGGAATATATACATGTAGGGGGAAAAGGAAGACCACAACGAATGATGTGAAGGAGGCCACTAATGAGGACCTAAACATACAAACCAAATAATCGACGTGAAACATAGTTGAAAATAAAACATATATAACAGTTGCTTGATAATGAACTATGGAAAGGTGGTGTGTACATGTGCCCGGGGTGCCAAAAGGGGCCCTTGGAGCTCTGAACTAAAATAATCAACCGAGAGTACCATTGTGAAGATGAGGGAGTCTAGATCCCAGAGGTGCGAATGGTGAGAGAAACAAAGCTTGAATGCTCTGAAACATAAGTTAGGAAGTTTTGAAAAAGGGTGTATATATGGGCATGGGGCCCATAGTGCCACCTCATTTATACTTGTTGTTGTGGGGATTTGTGATTTGTGAGATTGGACGTTAGTGAACATTGTGAGAGCAGATGAGCCTGGAATTAGGAGGCAAGAGAAATAGGTAAGCCGATAAAACCTCTTGCATAGGCTAGGTGTTCTTTGGGGTAGGGTGGGGGCCATACAGATGGTCGTACGATCGTTTTTAAGGTTAGGGAAGTAGGACCTCATAGGATATTTTTGAATTACCACGCATATAAGTGCAGACTTAATTAATATATCCATGCACAATGCGCAGCTGTATCAACCACTTGCATGTGCATGTGCGTTGGGATCCAAATTTTAGCCTCGTGGTCCAAGGTGGAGTTGGGCACAACTATTTGAAGGACAGTCGTGCACAAATGCACATATGTTATATGAAATGCCGCACATATGTGCAAGACTATCTGGGTGTCATTCACACGATTAAAGCATGACTGCTAAGCGAACAATCATGCAGGGAAAAATGTGGTTTTTGGGTTGTTTTGTGGAGTTTTTCTAGATGATGAAAACTAATGCAAATACATTGGATTGGCTTCAGGTTACATATCATCAGTAGAGGATATCGGTTCAGTGGCGTGAGAGAGACTGGGAGTCGCTACAGAGGATGGTGGGGGATGATGCTTGTATCTGATGACATCTATCCCATGCCGCGTTATTAACTTTCTTTGACTACTCACTAATTCGGTCGTAGGAGGTGCCACTAGATTTCATTGTGCAGATGTGGCAGCCTGATTGGTAGGTCTTCATGGTGCGGGGGCATATGATCCACATATCAACAGAGATTGATATTTATTTCTTGACTAGAATCCCTTTTCGAGGAGTAGAGTTGGCAGCACAGCCTAAGATCCATGCAGGTGTGAGTGTGGAGGCGTTGGCCAACCACTACTACTCAAGGAAAACAATGATGAGTAGTGGCTTAGTCAGTATAGTCATTATTGATTCCCTAGAGATGCATGTTTTTTGTGTCATGGTTGTACATATTGATGGGTCAATAGGGACCCAAAGCATCTCGGGTGCCTAGATGGCTATCTTAGAGTAGGCTATTGGGGGTTGCATCTTTTTCTAGGCTTGGATGATGCATGAGTGCATGATGGCACGGTTAGATAGATGTGTGGCGATGAGAGGTGGTGAGTTCACCTTTGGTTCCATATTATGTGCTTTCATTTTTTAGTGAGTGGTGCTGCTATGCCCATGGAATATTTTGGACCCGCCTAGGATGCAAGATCTGAGGTTGGTGAGATGGGGACACTGATGCCACGTCAAGGTGGGGGTGGTGTGGGGTAGTAATTTACTCCCTTATTTGTGCAGGTCTGGTGGTAGACCCCACAGGTTTTCTACGACTTCCCTACCATGAGATTGATTTTAGATACCATCTAGATATGTGATTGTTGTTGAGGGAGGAGTGGGATGACAGAGGTGAGTATGTTGTAATTTTGCATATTTTCATGTGCTTTGACTTGATTTTATTGGATGTTCTGAGTATTGATACACCTATTTTGTTTTGGTTATGTAGATGTGGGACCTAATGGCTAAGAGGCTAATGCAATGCAGGTCTTAGAGGATGAGCGAGTTGCAGAGGGGCGAGCGAGGAGGCGTCATCAATACGATGATATCGAGGTGGGTCCATCGCATGCAGTGATGGAGGGTCCTGTAATAGGGCAGGGTAGATATCAAGAGGGGGTTCAAGACCGAGAAATGGAGGATTTGAGGTGACTATTTGAGGTTGTGTTGGACAGGGTGCTAGAGGAACTGTGATCACGGATTCGAGACGAGAGATCCCTGGAGCAGTGCATTGGTGGTCCCTAATTCGACGGGAAGAGGTATCAAGGGCTTCCATGAATGGGAATATCCCTATAAGAGATATTCCCCCCGAGGGGGACCCCCCAGCTGGTGGTGATGTACCCCAGTTAGGGTCACCCTAGATGATAGTGTGACATGTCACAGGCATGGCCTCATTTTGTATGATGTATAAGAGTCTTATGAACTCCTATTTTGTATATACTGAGGGTTGGATTGAGAGGGCCTAGCCATGGATCTAAGGCATGTTGTAATTTGTATCAAACACATATTTAGCATTGATGATCTATATATGAGTAGACCTCTTGGATATTTTATGTGTCTAGTGTTTTCATGATATGGTGTGTGTACTTGTTTTTATTTGACGATGGATGAATGTGACATGTATGTTTAATGTGATAAATGCCAATATAGTACTCGATTCATCATGTGATCTACCATCTGATTGAGGTTTCTAGAAATAGGAGTAAATGTGATAGAATCAAAATTTTGTAACAAAATTTTGACTTGCAGGTACTTGCGATAATGACATGGATCACAGACACGATACATGTTGTTGAGCTGGTGGACAATGAGTTGAGAATCTAAGAGAAAGTTGAGGCGACGAATATGAAGGTGACTACCTCAGAGAGGAGACCGATGATGACAACATATTCAACTTGGTTATTGGTGGAAAGGTCAAGGCAAATGTCGTTGGAATGGAGCAACACATGGTCAAGGGTGTAAATGGCCCAGGATGCCAAAGCAAGATTCTGGGTCCGGCAACTCGCTCTGTCTGTGTACCTGATGTGATAAGTGAACATAGGATTAATCTATTGAAAATAAGGACACATGATTAGGCTCAGATAGTGAGAGAGATAAATCCATAAAACAAAGGCTAAAAACAACTAGGAAAACAAGAAAACCTAAGGTAAGATGGTTATGCCCAGGGGTAAAATTTATTCAAGTATAATCCATTGAGCAAGTCCTTGAGGGTATCCCCTTTAGGGTGAGCCAAAATGTAGGATCCCTTAGTAAGACAATGATGAATGACATGGGCCCCCCGCCAAAGAGACTTGAATTTTCCATGGCCAAGAGTATCACGGGCAATATCGTAGGCTAACACAAGGTCACCTTCATTAAAATATCGAAGGTTGACTTGGCAATCAAAGGTGTCTTTGGATCGCTTCTTAGTTGCTTCATTGTTTTGTAATGAGGTCTTATCATATTCATCGAGATATTCGAGGGAGAACAACAATTTCTCAAGCGACAGTGTGCTGGGTAGGAGCTCGATCGCAGTGTGCAATGTTGAAGCATGGTTTCTAGAACTTTGTTGACTGCTTCGACTTTCCCATTAGAATGTGGGTAATGGGGTGATGTGAATTCATGGGTGAATCCCAATTTGGTAGATAGCTCCACAAAGTCTTCGTTTTAAAAGTTCTTACTATGGTCGGAGACTAGTTGTAGGGGAAGCCTGAAGCGGGAGATGACATGGTTGAAGAAAAAACAGGTCGTTGTGTCGGCCATATTGTTGAATGTGGGCATAGCTTCAGCCCATTTGGTGAATTAGTCAACAACGACTACGATTTACTTGTGTCTGTTGTTGGATGAAGGGTTACATGTCATGAAATCGATGCCCCGTTTGTAGAATAAGCCAACTGTGATGATGAGGTGTAAGAGGGTAGGGGGTGCCTGAGCCTTATGTGTGTATAACTAACATTTGTCACACTTCTCAATTGCATGGATGCAATCATGAAACAACGTGTGCCAAAAATAACTCACCCGAATGATATTTTGTGCAGTGGACATGCCAAATGAGTGACTGCTACATGCGCCACCATGGCAATCATTCAGAACTGTCTCTGCCTATTCAAGGGTGAGGCATTGTCGAAGGATAGTGTCAACGCCTTGACGATAGATAACATATCCTATGTGTTGGACAACTGAGAGGGGGGGGGGGGGTGAATCTGTTTTTACAGTGCTTAAACAATTATGCTTATTTTAAACTCTTTACAGAACACTTAATGTCAATCACAATAATGCAGGGAAGTAAGCAATAGAACATTCAACATCATTCACACATATGAAATATATAGAGACAGATATTTCCTGAGGAAACCCATAAAGGGTAAAAACCTATTCTTCTTTATATGATAAGTAATCTTTACATTTTGTACATTATCATACTTATGAGCACCAACTCATAATGAGGCTACAACCTCTGTTTTGCAAGCTGCTACTTGCTGAGAGCACCAACTCTCTAGATTATCTAGCACCCACTAGAAGGAAGCACTGACTCCCTAGTTTCTCTAGCACCCACTAGAAGGAAGCACCAACTTCCTAAGAGTTCCAGCACCAATTGGAAGGAAGCACCAACTTCCAGTTACATAGGCACCGACCTATATATCAGAGAACCAATGTTCTCCCTTGCACCACCCTACCACCCTGGTTTTTCTGGTTGCAACCAGATGGAAGCTACAACTCCCTATGTTCAAGCACCCACTTGAACCTCTAAGGACAACAGTCCTCCCTAGAACCTCCCAACCACCCTTAAATATAAAGTTTGCTATATATAAGTTTATCACAGTGATACAATATTTATCAATGGCTTACCGGTCTTATCATTGTTTTGCTACACTGCTCTGCTCTACCTCCATCAGTGTCTTCCTGCACACTCCCCTTACGTTTTATGTTCTTCTGCCTTTTATGCTCTGTGCGCCATGTCCCTTCAATGCACCATTCCTCTTCTGTGCATTTCAGTTGCTGCACTTTGCCTCCTTCTACGTGCATAAATCCCTCTCAATAACAACCCCCATATCTTCTATGTTCTGCATATTTATACTATATGTGCACCTTCTTCATCTTCCATGCACAGTGCCTCTGCATGCTCTTCAACGTACCACAATTCTCTTCTTCGGGTTGTTCACTGCCACTTCCATTTTTTCTCTGCTTCCCTCGCTCAAGCATCAACACAATCTCTTTGTTCTGCATGTTCTACTCCTGTCGAGTCCTCTACCTCATCATCATGGTAATTCCTCAGTTTTTTTGGAGGTTATGCCCATGCGTTCATCATCATTGGGTGTTATGCTGAGATTCCTTAGCCTCTCTAGCAGTCGAGAATATTTGTCTTCTCTGTCACAGTCGAGCTCATCCTCTCTGTTGTAGTTATAGGCTTCAACACTCTTCCATCTGTCAATCACCTCTATGAATAGTCTTCATTCCACTGGCAGATTCCTTGAGACTCTTTAGCTTCTCTGGCGATCACCCTAAAGTCTCTTCGAGTCCTCTGGTAGAAACAATCAGTCGTTTCTAGCAGTTACACTGTGAACCTCCAAAAACCGCATCAACAACTGAATCGCCACTGATTGATTAACTGTGAAGAGAAATAATAGCCCTTCAATCATATTCCTGAATAGTCTGCACTGTTGGATCATAAATGATGGGTCTGTCACTTATTTCGCCATTTTGCAATTCGACATTTCAACATTTCGGCATTCCTGTGGTGAGGCATCTTGTCTCTCCAAGTCGCGATCTCCGAAATGGAGATTAGCTTCGTGCTACCTCCTCCCTTAAGACTTCGTCGATGTGACCATAGGTTATGACGAGGGGCCAATTCTGAACATGCATTTCACATTTCGGGGATTCTGTGATGAGTTGTCTCGACTCTCCATGTCCCAACCTCCGAAATGGAGATTTTCTCTTCGAGCTCTTCTCTACATCTCTTCGACAATGTGACCACCGGTGCTGACCAAGAGCTTATCCATACAGCGCTTTCGCAATTTTGCATTTCGGCACTTTGGGACTCCTGTGATGAAGAGTCTCGTCTCTTGACTCCTCCAACTCCCAGTATCCGAAACTCCGGTCAATGTGCCTGTTTCAGGATTTTTCGGTGTTTTTCATTTCAGCACTTCGGGACTCCTGTGATGAAGAGTCTCGACTCTTGACTCCTCCAACTCCTGGTATTTGAGACTCTGGTTGATGTGCCTATTTCGAGATTTTCGAATTTTTTCATTTCAACACTTCGTGACTCCTGTGATGAAGAGTCTCGACTCTTGACTCCTTCAACTCCCAGTATCCGAAACTCCGGTTGATGTCCCTGTTTCAAGATTTTCGGCATTTCTCATTTGGGCACTTCGAGACTCCTGTGATGAAGAGTCTCGACTCTTGACTCCCCCAACTCCCAGTATCTGAAACTCCGGTTGATGTGCCTGTTTCAGGATTTTCGACGTTTCTCATTTCGGCACTTCGGGACTCTTGTGATGAAGAGTCTTGACTCTTGACTCCTCCAACTCCCGGTATCTGGAACTCTGAAATGGAGTCTTTGTTTCTGATACCCGAAATGGAATTTAGATTCTGATCTTGCCATGCGATCATCGTTTTGCTGCTGGTCATGATCTTTTCCATCAACAATAAACACACATACTCTGCACTCTGCATGCACCTCTGCACTATCTCTTATGGTCTTCACGAGCTTTCTCTACTGCTTCTTCCCAAAATACTTTTGGTGCCCACATGGCACATTATACCTGTACTCAAGCCATCATCGTTGTTGTACTTGCCATCAATGACAAGAATACGTTGCCTGTAAAACATGCCAACAATCTCCCCCTTTGGCATTGATGGCAACAAAGGCACCCAAACCTGTTATTTTCTCCCCCTTTGACATCAATGTCAAGGAAAACACTCTCCCCCTGAGCTGTTGCAGTATTTTTCGGAGGTATCATATATTCAATCAATACAACCTCCCGCTAACAGGATGGACTCTCTTAGGTGTGAGACGGGATGACACCCAGCTTCTGTCGGAGATATTCAAATGTTGTCTTGGCTAGGGGTTTAGTAAATATGTCTACAATTTGTTCTATGGTTAGAATGTAATGGACCTAAACAATCTGATTGGTGACCTTCTCTCTCAGAAAATGGTATTTTATGGGAATATGCTTGGTCTTGGAGTGGAATATAGGATTCTTGGACACACTGATGGCACTAGTGTTATCACAATGAATTGGGATCGGTGCAACATATTTACCTCCAAGTCTGCAAGTGTCTGAATCATCCATAATACCTGAGTGCAACATGTAGCAACAGTAATGTACTCTTCCTCTGTAGTTGATAAAGAAATGGAACCTTGCTTTTTACTCAACCATGCTACTAGAGAATCTCCTATGAAGAACGCACCTCCACTCATGCTTTTCCTTTCATCCATGCAGTTAGCCCAATCAGCATCTAAGTAGACTGATAATTGACAATTCTAATTCTTAGGATACCATAGGCCATAGTTCATTGTTTCTTTCAAATATCTGAATATCCTTTTGACAGCTAGCAAATGAATCTGTTTAGGTGTAGACTGATATCTTCCTACCATTCCAATAGTATGCATTATGTCTGGGCGAGATACTGTGATGTACAATAGGCTGCCTATCATTGACCTATATGAACTTTGATCAACATCAGGTGAGTAATCATCCTTGCTTAATTTGCATCCAGTAACCATAGGTGTGCCCACAGGTTTAGAATCTTCCATTTGAAACCCTTTCAACATTTCTCATAGATATTTTTCTTGAGAAATGAACATACCTTTAGACCTCTGAGTAATTTGCAGACCAAAAAAAAATGGCAGTTCACCTATCATAGACATTTCAAACTCAGACTCCATGGAAGAAGAAAACCATTGTACCAATGAATCCTTATTACATCCGAAGATGATGTCATCTGCATAGACCAACACGATGAGCAAATCATTATCCTCTATTTTGATATATAGATTGTTGTCAATTGTTCCTCTCTTGAACCCTTGGTCTTTGAGATACGTATCTAGTCTGTGATACCAGGCATGAGCGGCTTGTCTTAACTCATATAAATCTTTCTTCAGCTTGCATACTAAGTCAGGGTTATCAGACAGTTTTAACCCTTCAGACCTCTGAGTAATTTCCAGACCAAGAAAAAATGACAGTTCACCTATCATAGACATTTCAAACTCAGACTCCATGGAAGAAGAAAACCATTGTACCAATGAATCCTTATTACATCCGAAGATGATGGCATCTACATAGACCAACATGATGAGAAAATCATTATCCTCTATTTTGATATATAGATTGTTGTCAACTGTTCCTCTCTTGAACCCTTTGTCTTTGAGATACGTATCCAGTTTGTGATACCAGGCACAGGGGACTTGTTTTAACCCATATAAATCTTTCTTCATCTTGCATACTAAGTCAGGGTTATTAGACAGTTCGAAACCCTATGGTTGTTCCATATAGACTTCTTCATTTAAATCTCCATTCAGAAAAGATGACTTGACATCCATTTGATAGACTTTAAACCTTTTATGACAAGCATAGGCAAGAAATATTCTGATAGCTTCTAATCTTTCTACGGGCGCAAATGTTTCATCAAAATCCAGTCCTTCTATTTGAGCATATCCTTTACAGACCAATCTTGCTTTGTTCCTGACAACTTCTCCCTGCTCATTCAACTTATTCTTAAAGATCCATTTGGAACCAATGATATTTTTACCTTCAGGTCTATGAACCATCTCCCACGTATTGTTTTTCTCAATCTAATCAAGTTCATCATTCATTGCTTTAACCCAATGATCATCTTTGTTAGCTTCATTAAAATTCTTGGGTTCTAGCATGGATATGAAAGCTATATCTGATTTTTCATTGTTTTTGATTATATTTCTCCTGGTTTGTACACCTTTGTCTTTTTCATCAATTATTTGACTTGCAGGATGATTCTTTTGAGTGATTCTGGAGGAAGAATTTGAAGTTGTCTGTTGATTTGAGTCTGTCTGAGTATCTGTGTCTTCATCTGATTCAGAGTCTTAATTTTCTGATTCTTGGACCTATTCATCTTCAGCTTTAGCTGTGTCCTCTGTAGAAGACTCATTATTGTACACCTCTCTTGCTGGGATTCCTTCATCAACTTTTATGTCAATATAGTCAACCATTTTATGCAGCCTCTTATTATAGCATCTGTATCCTTTAGTGTTTGTAGCATACCCTAAGAATATACCTTCAGCAGCCCTGTCATCATATTTGCAAAGGTTCTCATCATTATTCTTTATGTAACATTTACTCCCAAAGACTTTGAAGTGTTTGATTGAAGCAGGTCTCCCATACCAGAGTTCATAAGGTGTCTTGTCACTTTGTGGTCTGAGGTGGGCTTTGTTAAGAACATGGATTGTTGTGTGTATTTCTTCTAACCAATAGGTTTGACCAATGTTCTTCTCATTCATCATTGATCTGGCCATTTGATGCACTGTTCTGTTTTGCCTCTCAACTACTCCATTTTGTTGTGGAGTTCTTGGGATTGTGTATTCTCTCTTGATCCCATGCTTATCACATAATTCCTTGAAATCACTTGACATAAATTCCCCTCCTCTGTCTGATCTTACTTCCTTTAACCTCTTGCATGTTTGAATCTCAGTTAAAGCCTTAAATTTTTTAAACTTCTCAAATGCTTCAGCTTTTTCCTTGAGAAAGGCGACCCAAGTAATTCTGGAGTAATCATCAATAATTAGCATGAAGTAGTTTTCTTTCTCTGTGCCTTCCTGTCTTGATGGTACACATAAATCCATATGAACTAGTTGGATTGGTTTCTCTATTGAAGTAGAGCTCTTGGACTTAAACTATGTCCTGGTTAGCTTTCCTACTTGGCAGGGTTTGCACATAGAATCTTGGGGCTTTGATATTCTCAAAAGATCTTTTACTGCCTCAATATTTTTGAGCTTGATTAAGTGGTCAAAGTTTAGATGTCCAAGTCTCCTATGCCATAACCATATTTCATCATACTTTCTTAAGTGGCATTCTTCTTTTTCTTCTTTTAACACATAGACATTGTTTTCTGTTCTTATCCCTTTTGCAACTAGTTGTCTTGAATTCACAGATTTTATTCTACAGTCTTTAGAGGTAAAAATGACTTCACATCCTCGGTCATAGAATTGAATGACACTAAGCAGATTATGTTTCAGACCTTCTATAAACAACACAACTTGAGCTTTCCCTTTTCCATTACTCAAACTTACCATTCCTTTACCTTTTATTTTTCCTGGCGTATCATTTCCAAAAGTTACATTCCCTGATTTGCTTTCACTTAGAGTTAGAAACTTACTTTTTTCTCCATTCATATGTTTGGAACATCCACTGTCAATATACTAGGGATTCTTTTGTCATTGGGATGATAACACTAGCCCACACTTGTCATCTTCTTTCTTCTTACAAACCTTGACATTTTTAGCAGTGGGGATCAAATTTGGCTTGTAATTCCTTAAGCAACAATCTGCAGCTTTATGTCCATAGTTATGACAGATGTAACATTCTGGTTCACTAAATAGAAGATCACAGCGATTGTTATGCTCATAACTATTGTTATGTTTAACCTTCGTCCTTTTCCCAGCCATCGCATGATTTATAGTCTGAGGTTGTTTGTTGCTTGGTTATCTCGATCTTTGTTGTGGAAGATGGTTATTCGTTGAATATATTGATTGTTCATATCTAAATCTTAAAGAACAATTTATAGCTTTGTGACCAAAATTAGAGCAGAAAAAACAATAACCATAGAAAAAACCTTTGCACCTTGAAAAAGTCTATCTTCTTTGAGGAGGTCGATTTCTTTCATGCCGATAACCTCTCTGATCTATAGATTCATTTCTGGTATTTTTTCTTTCATTCCTCCTTGGTGGTTGATTTTCTTTCTTTGTTTATGCAGAGTGACTGTTGTCAATGTTTAAGGATTTGACAAACTTGATATGTTCTGTATTACTTGGATGATCACTACTTGATCCTTCTTCATACCCCAATCCAGCTTTCAACTTTGGGTTTCTTTGCTGATTTAGAATGGAGGTTAATCCTTCTGATGCTTTGATACTTGACAGATTTTGATGATACAAGGCTTGAAACTTCTCCAACTCTTTCCTGGTTTTCACTACTTCTTTTTCCAGAGATTCACATCTTTCTTTCTTTTCCAATAACTGTTGTTTCAGAATGTCTTCGATTTTCTTTGCCTCTTCTAATTCCACTTTTAGTAGGGCAAATTCTTCATCAGGCTGTTTACTGTCTTTCGTGAACTGTATCAACAATTGTTTTTGCTTTCTATTCTTAATTCTGAGTCTGTCAATTTCTTCCAAAGCACTGATTAATTCACCTTCCATATCCACCACAGCTTCTTCATCATCATTTTCACCTCTTGTGTGTTCATCATCAAGATCTCCCATAGCCATAAGCATAAAATCATTTATTTTATCTTCAATAGAGGAGTCATTGTCTTCATCATCTGAAGGATCATCATCATTGTTTACACAAAGACTTTTCTTCTTAAAATTATTCTCTTTAAAGAAATTTATGTGTTTGTGCTTCTCCTCATCATCGCATGTCTGATCCTCTCTTTTGTGAGGACATTTATTTGCAAAATGACCAATCTTACCATAGTTGAAACATTTGAAAGGCAATTTACCTTTGTATTTTCTTGATCCCTTCTTCAGTCTCTTCACAAATTTTGCTTCAACTTCATCAAGCTCAGAATCCTTAATCTTGTTTTCCTTAAATGATGCTTCTCTGGAGGTGGGTTTATCTTTAACTATTCTCATTTCATATGCATTCAGTGTTCCTAGAAGTTGATCAAACTCTAAGGTTTTTATATCATTAAGTTTTTCTATAGCAGAGACCTTCGGGTTGAACCTATCTGGTAGAGATCTCAAAAAATTTTGAAATAAAGAAGGTTTCTCAATTTTTTCACCAAGTTCTTTCATTGCATTTACCAGTTCTTCAACTCTCAGAAAGTATTTTCCAACAGTTTCATCTTCTTTCATCTTCAGCTATTCAAACTGTACTCTGTAGGTTTGAAGCTTGGCGTCCTTTACCTTCTCATTACCTTCATAACTGCTA
>ML780849.1:513048-528452 GCA_009831015.1 Picea engelmannii | reverse complement strand
TTAAACAATTATGTTTATTTTAAATTATTTGTAGAACACTTAATGTCAATCACAATAATGCAAGGAAGTAAGCAATAGAACATTCAACATCATTCACACATATGAAATATACAGAGACAGATATTTCCTGAGGAAACCCATAAAGGGTAAAAGCCTCTTCTTCTTTATATGATAAGTAATCTTTACATTTTGTACATTATCATACTTATGAGCACCAACTCATAATGAGGCTACAACCTCTGTTTTGAAAGTTGCTACTTGCTGAGAGCACCAACTCTCTGGATTCTCTAGCACCCACTAGAAGGAAGCACTGACTCCCTAGTTTCTCTAGCATCCACTAGAAGGAAGCACCAACTCCCTAAGAGTTCCAGCACCAATTGGATGGAAGAACCAACTTCTAGTTACACAAGCAATGACCTATATATCATAGAACCAATGTTCTCCCTTGCACCACCCTGCCACCCTGATTTTTTTGGCTGCAACTAGATGGAAGCTACAACTCCCTGTGTTCAAGCACCCACTTGAACCTCCGAGGACAACAATCCTAACTAGCACCTCCCAACCACCCTTAAATATAAATTTTTCTATATATAAGTTTATCACAGTGATACAATATTTATCAATGGCTTACCAGTCTTATCACTGTTCTGCTACACTGCTCTTCTCTACCTACATCAGTGTCTTCCTGCACACTCCCCTTACGCTTTATGTTCTTCTGCCTTTTATGCTCTGTGCGCCATGTCCCTTCAATGCACCATTCCTCTTCTATGCATTTCAGTTGCTGCACTCTGCCTCCTTCTACACGCATAAATCCCTCTCAACAACAACCCCCATCTCTTCTCTATTCTATGTATTTATACTATCCATGCACCTTCTTCATCCTCCATGCACAGTGCCTCTGCATGCTCTTCAACATGCAACCGTTCTCTTCTTTGGGTTGTTCACTGCCACTTCCATTTTTTTTCTGCTTCCCTCGCTCAAGCATCAACACACTCTCTCTATTCTTCATGTTCTACTCGTGTCGAGTCCTCTATCTCATCATCATTGCAATTCCTCAGCTTTGTTGGTGGTTATGCCCATGCATTCATCATCACTGGGTGTTATGATGAGATTCCTTAGCCTCTCTAGCAGTCGATACTCATTGTCTTCTCTGTCACAGTCAAGCTCATCCTCTTTGTTGCAGTTATAGGCTTCAACGCTCTTCCATCTGTCAATCGCCTCTATGAACAGTATTCATTCCATTGGTAGATTCCTTGAGACTCTTCAACTTCTCTGGCGATCACCCTGAAGTCTCTTCGAGTCCTCTGGCAGAAACAATCAATCGTTTCTAGCAGTTACACTGTGAACCTCCAAAAACTGCATCAGCAACTAAATCACCACTGATCAATTAACTGTGAAGAGAAACAATATCCCTTCGATCATATTCCTGAATAGTCTGCACCATTGGATCACAAATGATGGGTCTCACGCTTATTTCACCATTTTGCAATTCGACATTTCAGCATTTCGGCATTCCTATGGTGAGACATCTCATATCTCCAAGTCACAATCTCTGAAATGGAGATTAGCTTCATGCTACCTCCTCCCTTGATCCTTTGGCGATGTGACCATAGGTTATGACCGGGGGCCAATTCTGAACATGCATTTCGCATTTTGTGTTTCGGGAATTCTGTGATGAGTCGTCTCGACTCTGCATGTCCCAACCTCCGAAATGGAGCTTATCTCTTCGAGCTCTTTTCTACAGCTCTTCGACGATGTGACCACCAACAGTGACCAAGCGCTTATCCATACAACACTTTTGCAATTTCACATTTCGACACTTCGGGACTCCTGTGATGAAGAGTCTCATCTCTTGACTCCTCCAACTCTCGGTATTCGAAACTCCGGTCGATGTGCCTATTTCAGGATTTTTCGGTGTTTCGCATTTCGGCACTTCGGGACTCATGTGATGAAGAGTCTCGACTCTTGACTCCTCCAACTCCCGGTATCTGAAACTTCGGTTGATGTGCCTGTTTCAGGATTTTCGGATTTTTGCATTTCGACACTTCGGGACTCCTGTGATGAAGAGTCTCGACTCTTGACTCCTCCAACTCCCGATATCCGAAACTCCAGTTGATGTGCCTGTTTTGGGATTTTTGGCATTTCACATTTAGGCACTTCGGGACTCCTGTGATGAATATTCTTGACTCCTTACTCCTCCAACTCCCGGTATCCAAAACTCTGGTTGATATGCCTGTTTCAGGATTTTCGACGCTTCTCATTTCGGCACTTCAGGACTCCCGTGATGTAGAGTCTCGACTCTTGACTCCTCCTACTCCCGGTATTCGGAACTTCGAAATGGAATTTAGCTTCTGATCTTGCCATGCGATCATCATTGTGTTGTTGGTCATGATCTTTGCCATCAACGACAAACACACATACTCTGCACTATATCTTCTGGTCTTCACGAGCTTGCTCTGCTGCATCTTCCCAAAATACTTCTGTTGCCCACCTGACACATTATACCTATACTCAAGCCATCATCATTGTTGTACTTTCCATCAATGACAAGCATACGTTGCCTGTAAAACATGCCAACACTATGAGGAGGTATCGTGAGTCTTGGTGTCGGATGTGACGACGGTCGTCCCAAGAAAGGTGAGGACTGAATTTTTTAGTTCATAGATAGACCAAAATATCGTCGTCCCATGGGTCTGCAGACGATATGAGAAATAAATTCTCATCAGGAAAATCCTGATTGACTGGGGGGTCAGAGGAGTT
The DNA here is from genome assembly GCA_009831015.1 of Picea engelmannii. Classification (NCBI taxonomy): domain Eukaryota; kingdom Viridiplantae; phylum Streptophyta; class Pinopsida; order Pinales; family Pinaceae; genus Picea; species Picea engelmannii. Next base: position 525,692 of record ML780849.1, on the reverse strand, counting down.
AGATGGAAATTCTATGAGGAGCTCGACGAGGACAAGGTATTTTTTTCTCTTTGGGGTGGTAAACTCTAAGTTGTATTCTTGAAGAATGACGATCCAGCGAGTGAATTTTCCATTGATCTGGTGGCGACTCAAGAGGTAATGCATTGGGTTGGAATATGAGAAGACTTTGTTAGTACGAAGTAGCATGTTTTGACGCGAATTTTGAACTGCGAGGATGAATGCTAGAGCTATCTTCTCCTCACGGTTTTATTTGAGTGGTGGCCCTGAGAGGTTCTTGCTGATATAGTATATAACCTGTTCGTGTTGATCATCATCAACCTGAATGAGGACTTCGACAACAAAATTTTTTGAGGAGGATAGGTAGATTATGTAATTTCTATCGTAGTCTGGGGGACTAATTTAGGGGGGACTTGTTGAGTGCATCTTTGAGTGAATCAAAGGAATCTTGGGAATGTTGGTCCCAGTGAAACTGAATGTCATGTCGTAGTAATCGTAGGAAATTGTGGGCATGAATGGCATAATTAGGGACAAAACACCACAAGAAATTGGCTTTTCCTTGGAGGATCTTCAATTGACATAATTTCCTGGGAGGGGGGATTTCATTGATTGCATGAAATTTAAGGGGGTATGCAACAATGCCATGATGGGATACAATGAAGCCCAACAGGTGGCTTGCAGTGGCCTGGAAGATACATTTAAGCGGGTTTAGTCAAACGTTGTATCTTCGACAACATTCAAAGATTATCTGTAGATTCTTTATGTGTTGGGAACGTTTATTGGACCAAGCTATGAGGTCATCCAAGTAGGCAAGAATGATGTGAGAGAGATCATGGAAGGCGTATGTCATCACATGTTGGAAATTCACCCCTACGGTTTTTAGTACGAAGGACATGACGCAATAGGAAAAGGTGCCCCAAGGGGTTGTGAAGGCAGTTTTGTATTGATATACATGGCGGATTTGGATTTGGTTATAGCCAGAAAATCCATCCACGAGGGAGAGGACTTCATAACTGACACATACATCGATGAAGGAAGTGGGGAATTTGTCTTTGGGACAAGCTTGGTTTAGGTCACAAAAGTCTGTGCAAACTTGAATGGTACCTTTTTTTTTATTGAAAGGGATAAGGTTGGAGATCCAAGATGTGTATGTGATGGGGTATATGAAACGATATCTACGTAGTTTATCGATCATGGCTTTGATCGCCATGGATTTGGAAGGGTGAAGGGGGTGTTTATTTTAGCGAACATGGGAAACATCAGGTCAAGTGTCAATGTGATGTTCAACAATAGCTAGGTCTAACCCTGACATTCCAGTGTATGACCAGGAAAACACATCCTGATATTCCTCGAAGAGGGCCTTGTATGCTGAAATTTCCTCTGGGGAGCATGTGGTCCCCATAGTGATTTCTTCCATGACACGAGGTTTGACCGAGATGTTGATATTGAGTGTGGGTGATATATTTTCCATGTTACCTTCTTCAAAGGTGTGAGGTGCGGGTATTATGTTTTTGAATCACACTACACGGATAGATGCGATGAAATCCTTAGCTTCAATGATACAGACGGGGGTGTTTGTGGGCGGTCGAAAGGCATTCTGAGCTAGAAAAAGAGATCGATGATGAAAATCATCCCATGGGTAATATGGTGCACATAGAACCTCTAGAATGTCTTCATCAGATTGAAAGGTGATGGAGTATAGGGAGTCTATAATAGGTGAGAGTGGGGTGTTGAGACTCATGGGGGTAATAGGTGAGGCATATATGGATGAGGGTGGAGTTGAGGATTGGATATCATCATTCGACTCTGAGGTAGATGGACCTATGAGAGGGGAATGGGGATTGTCGGTAGACGTTATGAACTAAATATCCAAATATGAATCAGATGTACCATGGTATGGGGGAGGGGGAATATCATAAATCAATGTTACATGAGAGTTTGGGGGGTTTGGGGGGAAGTCTTCACCTCATGTTGGAATGGAAAGAGGGGTCAAAGGATGAAGGTTGCTCCATGGAGAAAGTATTCCATGACTTGGTGGATGGGGATTGTTCACATCCTGGTCTATCAGGTTTTGTACTATTGGTGTAATGGGTGGGATGGAATCCCTCTGGCATGCTTGTCCCTCAATGATGAGTGGGCACCGATATGTGTAATGATCCATATAGTAACATAACATGAAAGGGAATCGTCGACGCTCATTTACTAACGTAGAAACACAGAGAATGTCAGTAATTTTCGATACATAGAATATGGGTTGGGATGATTTGGAAAATTTCGTTTAGTGCATTGTTGTGAGGGTGTCTCGAAATTGAGGGAGGTTCGGGGAGTGGTGTGTATAGTGGTCATACTAAGAGAAGATGGCACAAGTGTTATTGGTTCTCGAACTGAGAGGTTTGGAGGAAGAAGGTTTTGAGGAAGCCGGTGGGGCTACTAGTGTAGGTAGTAGCAACACACTTATGGGTTTTGGAATGAGATTCTGCAACTTGGGTAAAGTAGGGAAAAGATTGGTGCGGTGTCCAACAATGGAGAACAATGCGCATGGGGGTGGTATGCATGGTGTGGAAGGGGGAAGAGGTTCCTTCTTCTTCCGTGTGTCATGTTGGGTTGTTGTGTTTCCCCTATGGTTTGTAGTGGGGTTCCCAGTGGTGGTATTAATGCCCCCAACTGTGTGACCAGTGGGATGAGTGGGTGGATGTGCCACAGGTTGTAGTAAGGGTACCATAGTTTGAGGTTGCAATGATAAACCTAGTACCATGGCTGGGGGTTCTAAATACCACACATGGATATATATGACCATATTAGGTAAGGTGAGGGTAGCAACAACTTGGTATGTTGTTACTCCTGGGGGAGGACAAAAGAAGAGTATTTGGGTGATGTTATGTGGGAACATTTTCCAAATGGGGATTTGACCCATGGGTGGTGGGCTCTACGATGTTTCATCTTGAGGATTCTATATGGGGATTATGTCATGAAGTATTGGGGTTGGTTGGGAAGGAGTGGATGTAGAGTCTAATGAGATCTTCGTGGAAGGGGGGTTGGGTGTCTCTACTTCGTCAGTTGTGATGATGTAAACATTTGTGGTTGTGGGGTTGGTGTGAAGGAAGCCTTGGTATGTACGAATCAAATATGGATCCTGAAACATCCCTGGGGCTATGTCGATCATGGGTATGAGGTCAAAATTTGAGTGAATTAGGGGAAGGATGTTGTCAATATGGCCAGACTGGTTAGATTCACAATGGGTTAATTGGTCGATGGTGACAATTTTCCCATTATATGGGAATAACATGGTGCAGAAGAATGATGAAGCCACTTCCTGAATGGAATACATGTAGCTCCAACCAAGAAAGAAGTTATAATTTAGTTGGGTGCCGATGACCTCTATGTCAATGAGAATCATCCTGTCCCCCAATTCTATCAAAATGTTTTGGTGAAATCCCTCTCGTTGGGATGGTCTACTATCATTAGCTCGAAGGTCAGTGATGGATGAAGGGATTAGCTCAGGTGAACTGAGTTGTTGCCATACTATTTTGGACATGATGCAATTAGATTCTCCTTCGTCGATGATGCAACAATGGATGGTGATATTCCATATTTTGACGGGAATCTGGATTGCGACTAAGAATGGGAGTCGGGGGTCTTCTTTGTATAAGTCAAATGTGATTAGATGGGTGTCTGTAGGATCTACTGCCCCCAATTATGAAAGTAATTCCTTTTGTGGGGAAGGTCATGTCTGAAGGAATTCCATAATGGACATGGTAGTGAGTGATTGAACAATATCATCAATAAGAGTGTAGCTATGGGCGACTCGGGCATGGGGATTATGCACATTCCTGTGCAATGGTGTGTGAGGAATGCGAGTGATGTATTTAGTGTTAGGATGATGAATAATCAAGGGTTGTCTGGTTGGTGGCTAGGGAGCTTCCGAAGTGGTGGGTAATGGATCTGGGGATGTACCATATTTTCGAATGCGAGTTTGTAAGAGGATTTCCTCTTCATTGGTGAGGAGGATATTGCGGTCAATGGTGTTCCCTAGGTGGGACTGGTCGATGGGAGGGAACTGCTACTGAGGGTGTGGGAGTTAGGTCACTTTTGGTTGGGTGTGAATTAATCCCTAATGTGGGATAGGGTTTTGTAATACTATTTTTATCGGACAAATCAGTAAGTGCGAACACAAACTGATCTTCCTAGTTTCACCCCGAAACTAGAACAAAACACGACAAAATATAAAACTTTCCCTAAGTTTCAATAATCAAGCATACTAACTAAAAAGAGATAAATGAGATACCTTTTAAATGTCGTTTTTCCTCTCTAGTGTCATCCTCACTCCATTCCAAGGCTTCTGGGATGTTGAACCTGTAAAAAGACACAAGCCAACGAAGTGAAAGAAACAACATATACTCAACAAAACATATGTATGTGATCAAGGAGTCATACAATAAAATAAGAACAATTTTATGGGAAATAAATATATTATTGTATTAGAAATATGAAAAGGAGAATAAAATCGATGCCTTGATGTTGTAAGGTCCCTTCCAATAGTTCCTTGCTTCCCACACACTTCTTCTCCATGGATTCTGAGATCAGCAATCTATCTTGACAAAGAAAAGCTCAAAGCCAACATACAAGCTCCAAAACTCAAGAACTTTCCAACTCTAGCCAACTCAATCCAAATTTCCAATCCAACCTTCTCCATGAGAGTTCCTCTCCTTTTATAAGCTGAAGAGGATAAGGTGAGGACATTAGAATGATCCCACTAAATCATAAAAGTGAGTAAGATCCAAACCGATCGGAGGCCAACTCACCAGAGAAGCTTCTCCTTCTAGAAGCATCGAGAAGATGCTCGTTTTTCCCACGTACGAAAATCGTCGCACCCCTATAACTGAGCAGAGTGCGATGATGTTGCAGGCCAAGTTTAGTACAACAAGCGACAATATGGGATCGTCACACCCCTAACATTAGGTAGGGTGCGACGATCCTCCTTAATAGGGTTTTTACAAAGGAAAAAATGACTTCTTCTCTCAGGCAAAGTTCTTCTCCCTTCTTTCTTCAGGAATTCGAGCCATTGATCCTTCTAAAGACAAAGGATAGGTTTACATCATTAACAGTCATATGGGTGAAAAAAATAATGTGTAATAGAGAGCCCCCCAAGGTATGAATTTAGAACAGAGTGATAGCTGAAATACTTTGTCGAGTGTGTGTAGGGAACAAGGAACACGTCGGTTGGAAACCTGCCAACAAACAAGGAAATACAATACAATAATATATCATCATTGAGGTAGGAATTCCCATACTCAGAATAAAAATGTCTCAAAGCATAAATGATGACATGAAAAGATCCATGTCAACTAAGAAAATTCATGGCCACCAAACATACACTGTGGATCCTTGCCAATATGACTCAAATCTGAACATAGCCACCAAAAATACACTATGGATCTATGTGTTAAAGACTCCAATTTGAAAATAGCCATGAGACATACACTGTGGATCTATGCGAGAGTACAATATGAATATACTCCAATGCAAACTGAGTCTATCAGAAAAGATCCAGGGTCTTCATCTCCACCACTCTATAGTACAAATCTAACCATGTGAATACATGTGCTGAAGTCGAACATGGTAGAAACCACTTGATTACCGGTCATTAGTGTATACCATTAACAAGTGCGAGGGAAATCAACATTAATGTCAATGACTCCCAAGGTACTCTAGTACAATCCATCGAATGTGAATTAATGAGCTGAAGTCGAACAATCGACAAAATATTTCGATCAAGGGTCAATAATGAAAACCCATTATCGAAAACGAGGAAACCTACCATTGAGGCATGCAAGTTCCAAGGTACCAATTAGTTTTTAATTCTAATTCCTAGATAATGAGTTGAAGTCGACAGGAAAAGACTTGTCACAGGAGGGCCTTAATGTATCCCCTATCAGTGACACGAAACTGGTAAAAATATTTGAGATAGTTCAAAGTAACAAGTGATTCAAGACTGACTCAGGGATGGCCGACACAACAAAAGGCTTAAGGACTGCATAAATGTCTAACGCAATAGAAGGCTTTCTGGGTTGAAATTCTCTTTGAGCATATTGACGACATGACAATTGTCTTGGCAACATTGACTCAACAATAGGTATCACAGACCAAAAAGTAATCTTATAAAGGAGTATGATCAAGAGACAAGTGAATTTTCCAACCTAGACACAAAGCAAATGAAAGGGTGTCATGTTCAAAAAGTGACTTTTCCATAGAATACAGGTTTAGATGCATTTATTTCTGAATTCCACCCCCCCCCCCACCATTTCTGGTGAGTACCTCTTTATTTTTATACAAGCTTGAGGAGGATAACATATGCTTGTAAATGTAAGATCATTCTTCAGATGATTCCCTTGGAGTATGTTTAACGAACCCTGGGAAGGAGTGGTTCGGTCCCATATGGGCCTTTCGATGTTTGTTTTACGAGTTCAAAGAAAGAAAACTCAATGGTTTTTCATATTTAGAGAGTCTTAAAAACACTTAAAGAAAACTCCAAAATGTCATTTTTTGTAAATTAGTCTAATGAGACCGATAAAGAGATAAACTACTGCTCAATATACATTCTTTCTAATACTTTAACGAGCGTGAAAAAAAAAAGATCGCTTGACAATCTTTTCATGTTTAGAGATTCTGAAAAGAGCTTAAAGGGAACTCCAGGGGGTTCCTTTTTCATATAACCTTTACGAGTCTGAAAAAGTGATAAAAGTTTACTCGGTTACATTCTCATGTATTTATGAGCACGAGAAAGAATAAAGACTAAGCTTGGGATTGTTTTCATTTTTACACAAGCTTAAAACAAAACAAAACTATGCTTGAGATAGATTTCATTTTTACACAATCTTAAAACTAAAAAAAACTATACTTGTACCTAGTTTCATTTTTACACAAGCTTGAACTAGAGGAAACAATGATTGAGGTAGGTGGTTTCATTTTTACACAAGCTTGAACCAGAGAAAACTATGCTTGAGACTTCCCAATGCATTATCCAGGGATGGTTGGTACTTTGTCCCTAGCTTAAGAAGCTAGCAACTTAACTTCAGCATGAAGTCCAGAGGCTGTAAGATATGCTCCCTAAGCTTCATTTTGTCCAATATCACAGGCGAAGGAAAGGAAGCTTCAAATACTATACTTAACGAAGTACTTGACTCAATAGACAAAAGGGGAAAAAATCTATTTCATTTTTTAACGAGCTTGACACATGAGAAGAACTATGCTTGTAAGATTTGTTTCATTTTTTAACGAGGTTTCCACTGAGACACAAAACTATCCTCATAGATGGTTTCATTTTTTAACGAGCTTGAAATCAGAAAATCATGCTCAAAGATGGTTTCATTTTTTAATGATCTTGAAATCAGAAAACCATGCTCAAAGCTTCATTTTTTAATGAGATTAAAATAGGAAAACCATGCTTAATACCTCTTCTTGATCATGGCTTCCAAGAGGACAATGCTCTAGAAGGACACCATATCAAGGGACAAAACTTGGTCATGGCTTCCAAGAGATCTTCACTTCACGGGAGAAACACACTCTGGAAGGAACACATGTTGAGGGCCACAATAGGGGTAAGGAGGTCAGGATCCAATAGCCCTATCGAAGAGATCACCATGTCAACTACTGGATCTAAGTCACAAGAGAGTGATCTTACAGTGAGAGGCTCATCTTCATCAGTATCTAAAATCATGGGAGATAACGCCACATAATTGACTTGTGGCGGGGGTGATACTTTTTGCATATAAGAACCATTTAGGGAGTTCATTGGATTGGTAATCAAGTATGGACCAACGAATGAAAGTTGATCAATAGCCACAATTCTTCCATCGTGAGGGAAATATATCACACAAAAAAGAGTGGACATGATATCTTTCATGGCATACACATAATCTCTCCCAAGGAGTAAATAGAAATCCAAGGGGTCTTGGACTACCATGACATCAATAAAGACAGTTTTCCCTCCCAAAATTACAAGAAACTAAGGAAGGATGACTAAAGGGTGACTGGTTCTTCTGTTAAAAGATAACAGAATCTGCAGAATTGACACAAGCTGGGGATAACCCAAATCTTGCTTAAGCAATAGAGGACAAAATACTAACGAATGAACCTTCGTCTATCAACATCTGAGGAACGTCCTGACCACAAACTTGTACTATAATATTGAAAGGAATGTGAGAGGGAAGACGAGGTCCAATTAGTGCACCCAAATAAAAAAGTATGACCTCATTACTTGGAGGGGGTTCCACAAGAGAAGGAGGAATGCCCCATAGCATGGTAGATTTTGTATCAACAACAAAAACATGGGCAATATTGGATTTATTCTCTAGCGGGAGAGTAGGATCGAATGTTGATGAGATCAGATCGACCACTTGAGTTTCATTCTCTAAGGGGAGAATGGGATCGACGAATGGAAATGGATCGACCGCTTGGGTGAAACTCTCTAACATGAGAGTGGGATCGACTGAGGATTTGATCAGATCGACCACTTTGTTAACTAGTTCAAATAAGGACGTGACCAAATTGACCACCTTATCAACCGAACTAACTGATGAAGGGACCATGTTGATCATTCCATCAACTACAAGTAGGTCAAGAGTAATCTTGTGATAAACAACTAGAAGTTGAGGCTGGGAAACAATCATGTTTTCCAGTAATTTCAAGGCTTTGTCCATACGAGGGAAAATGTGAGCTTTATGACTCCCTCCACATAACCTACAAGGAAACTTGAATCTACTTTTATTCTTCCCAATGATATCTTGACTAGTTGATGGGAGGTCATCAACATGTTGTTAAGAGGTTGATGACATGGGATGGAGAGGGTGTGTAGACCATGCTTCTATAACCTTTGATAGACCAAGGAAATCATTAATAAGATGGCTACCCTTACAAAGCTTGCAAGGGTACTTGGGCTTACGGGTTGTTTGGGTGATCTTGACATCATCAACACTCCCAGCACAATTATCAGTAACTGATGGTTTTCAACATGTTTCGCAGTGGTTGGAAGTTTGGACCCTTGCTTATTTTTCTTCTTCTAAATCTTCCTTTTCTTCTTCTTCTTATCCATCGAGTTACTAGCTTCAGAGCTTTCACTCTACGAAGAAGATGAAATAGAAGAAGACATTGCAAGTGAAGAAGGCGAAAGATCAACATGAGGTTGATGTTCTTTGGGGAAAGTGATTACAACCGAAGCACTTGCTACATTTGGGATTACCGGAGTAAAAATCAACCATACCGGTAATCCAATTGTGAGACCTGGAAGGCTCAAAGTAGCGATGTAAGGAGGACCAATGTTTTCGTAAGAAGGAAAAATGAAAGGTTCCCCTGGAAAAGGGGTTCCTTCATTGGTCATTCTGGGAACTGACTTCATTAAACACAACTCCAACCTAGAGTATTCTAGGGAAAACAAACAACACACGCTAAAAATCTAGGAAGAAAACAAAACCTTCTTATAATGAATGCACTAGTTGGTGATTAAATCCAATGTCGCGGGAACAATGTAAGAAGGCGATGAGATATAGAGGGTGGAAAAGTTACGTTGATGACATTCTTAATGGAATTACACCCTGGTGCAAGTTTCCACACATAAATGTGGGTATACCCTCCAAAGAGCTCGAGTGAGTTTGGCCAACGTCGATTCTAGGTACTGTGAAGACTTGCCCCTCCACAGTCACCTTGTGTAAAGAACCTAAAGAGAAAGGCTACTAAGGTTACCAAATACAACAATGATGTCTGGGGAAATAGTCAAAACTTCGATCCATGCGCAAAGGCAGGGTATCTAAGCCCAAAATCAACTCGAGAAGGTCCCCATAGGATTTTCTTCTCAAGTGACCCCCAATAATACACGCAATCTCTACACTAAGACCAACAAAGCAGGGTGAGTAACTATGTCGGTCCTAATGTGACCTCATGTTTGACCCTTGTGTTAGAAGGGCTTCCCAGGACAAAATGTAGCAAGTGGATTTCACCACTCCCTAACTCAAGATTCTATGCTTGTTTGCAGCTTTGGAAAGTTATCTTTCACACCGATTCCAAATCCCTACAACTAATCTAATGTAGGTTTGCTACCATAAAACATAAAAATGTGTAATCAATTTTTATAAGCACTTTGTTTTAAGGTTGTTGCTTACTTAAGAGGAAAATGGTGTGGACTAAATGATGTTTTGATCGACTCTAAACAATGCAAAGAAATGAGAATGGAAATATTTCACTTCGATGAAAGCTATATTACAAGAAGGATAAAACGTTTATCATTCCCAGATGCACAATGTCCCAAACTTTTATTAAACTCATCAATATCAAGAACTTTAAGAAACAAGCCTAAGAGACTGTAGGATATTGAAGAGATTTTGAACCAATAGCCGAGTCACACTGGAGCTAGAAATACCATAGATGACTGAGGAAAGAGATTCAACAATCAGAAGCCCAGGAACGAACCATAGAGGCACATTTCTTGCCCCCCCGGCCATGAGAGGGATTTTTTTTTAAGAATTCAAGATTAAAAATGCCAAAAACCATGCAATTTTTCTATTTCAAACGCAAAGATGCCCCCAATCTAATGCAAATGAAGAAATTAAATTTCTTTGTTTCAAAGATAGCTAAAATCAAATTCAAATTTGTCAAGCAGACTATAATCAGACCCAACAAATCACCTCAAAACCATAGCTAAGATCCGGGTAAGAAAAACCATCAAAAATCATTTTTTTCACAATTGTCGCAGGTTGTAGACTAACATAGTGCGACGATCCTTGATCGTCACAGGATAGAGAAAAAATACAATGAGACGATGTCGCACTATGTCAAAAGGTAGGGTGTGTTGATCCTAGATCATCACACTGTCTCTCAAAGTAGGGTGCGATGATCAAAATAAAAATGGAAAAAATAAAAAGCAAGAGGGTTTTCCAGTGAATTTAAACAGACTGGATCTCCCAGTGACTTAGAAAACATAAACCATGAAATCAAAGAAAGAAAACAAGACAAACTAGGAAAACAATCTGTTCCCCAGTGAAGTCGCCAATTTTGGTATCGGAAAAATCGTTAAGTGCGGACACAAACTGATCTCCCTAGTTTCACCCTAAAACTAGAACAAAACAAGATAAAATACAAAACTTTCCCTAAGTTTCAATCATCAAACATACTAACTAACAAGAGATAAATGACATACCTTTTAAATGTCATTTTTCCTCGCTAGTGTCATCCTCGCTCCATTCCAAGGCTTATGATATGTTGAACTTGTAAAAAGACACAAGCCAACGAAGTGAAAGCAACAACGTATACTCAACAAAACCTATGTATGTGATCAAGGAGTCATACAATAAAATAAGAACACTTTTATGGGAAATAATTATATTGTTGTATTAGAAATATTAAAAGGAGAATACAACTGATGCTTTGATGTTGTAAAGTCCCTTCCAATAGTTCCTTGCTTCCCACACACTTCTTCTCCACAGATTCTAAGATCAACAATCTATCTTGACAAAGAAAATCTCAAATCCAACATACAAGCTCCAAAACTCAAGAACTTTTCAACTCTAGCCAACTCAATCCAAATTTCCAATCCAACCTTCTCCATGAGAGCTCCTCTCCTTTTATAAGTTGAAGAGGATAAGGTGAGGAGGGTAGGATGATCCCACTAAATTAGAAAAGTGAGTAATATCCAAACCGATCGGAGGCCACCTCACCATATAAGATTCTCCTTCTAGAAGCATCGAAAAGATGCTCATTTTTCCTATGTACAAAAATTGTCGCACCCCTATAACTGAGCAGAGTGTGATGACATCGTAGGCCAAGTTTAGTACAACAAGAGACAATATGGAATCTTCACACCCCTAACATTAGGTAGGGTGTGACAATCCTCCTTAATAGGGCTTTTACAAAGGAACATACAACTTCTTCTCTCAGGCAAAGTTCTTCTCCCTTCTTTCTTCAGGAATTCGGGCCATTGATCCTTCTAAAGTCAAAGGATAGGTTTACATCATTTATGGTCATAGAGGTGACGAAAATAATGTGTAACAACCGTCGGTGGTGGTGGTAGTGGTATATAAGTGGGAGGTTCATATGGTGGACCTTGGGGGTTGGGTGCCTGTTGGGGATTTATGACATCCTTCATATGTTTGTAGTTAGAAATTTGGGGGAAATGGTGAGTGTAATGGCCATATTCGCCACATAATGTGTAAGGGTAATTGGTTTGAAGATTTTTATTTCTCCCTTGGCATGGTTGGCCATTTTTATTTTCCCCTTGATGGTTTGGATTGGGTTGGTGTTGGTTTCCCCCAGCTTGGGGATTTTGTTGAGGGGGGTTCCCACCTTGTCCTCGGTTCCTATTCTTTCCTTTCTTTTGGTTATTATTAGGTTGGTGAGGTGGATTGGTCATATTCAACTGTTAAAAGGCTTGAACCTATTGGAGAGGGGAAAGTTGGATGAGGTTGACCCCTACCTAGTGTTGTCCATGTGGGGGTACAACAGGTTGGGGAGGACCTGGAAAAGGATAATATGGATTGCCTTGTGGGGGTTCATATGGGTTGTGAGAAGTGGAGGTAGCTCCATTTTTATTGGGTGGATATGCAGTTGTTGGTGAGGGAACCAATTACAAGATAGGTATTGGTTGGGGAAGGGATGTGGGT
>ML780849.1:484653-506948 GCA_009831015.1 Picea engelmannii | reverse complement strand
ATTGCGAGACGATCCTGCAAAGTCTGAAACTTCTGCTCATTGAAAGTCTTCGTGAAGATTTAAAAATATTTATGGATCTGATGAAGTCCTTTGGCAAACTGTCGGGCCTTGTAATTCTTGATCCTGTGGACCCATCTGCAACTGAAAATATTCATTTATGGTGGATGTGGAACCAGATTCCAAGTCTGGTTATGTAGGAGTGAGTCATACTCCTTATGCATGGCTTCTTGCCATAATGGATTTCCCACAACCCTATTGTAGTTATGTGGATCAATAGATTGAACCATATAGAAATGCATGGGCATCGCAGGTTCTGAAGTTGAAAATACATGAGAAGGATCCTCATTATGAGATCGAGTCCTCCTCGAATCCAATGGATTCCCTCCAATATTGTTTGATGCCTGAAGTGTGGTATGTGCCTTCTTGGGCATCTGCTGAAGCTTCGGTGTTGGATTCTTATATGGATGTACTACCTGCTTATTTCCATGTACATAATTTGAGTGTATGGAATCATCTTTGATGTCTGAAACTGATAGAAGAACAAGAGTATATGCAAGTTTCAATGGAGGTGCATGCAAATTATTCTCCTTACGTGTAAGTAGAATAGAGGAGTCATCGTCAGAAAATTTAGTGAATTTATACAACCTTGACATGTGATCCACCTCACCAATTGCAATAATGGAATTGTCATGCATGTCAATTACTGAAACTGAATATGATGTAAATTCAACCTTTTTACCTTTCTGAGTGATCTGATAAACTGAGAGAAGATTCATAGAAAGCTTTGGAACATGTAAAACATTCTCAAAACTACCATTGTGGAGTTCCACTCTCCCTTCTCCTTCTATTTCTATTGGAGTATCATCCCCCATGAGAATAGGGGGTCTTGAGCAAGGACTCAAAGAAGAGAAAACGTTCTCTTTCGTTGCCATATGATGGGTTGCACTAGAATCTATAATCTATGAATCAGATGAGGAATTAATTGCAGCAAGAGCATGATGATTACCTTTCTTAGGAGCAGGATATTCATCCTTATGCTTGTTGAATCCCTCTGGAATGAAGTTTCCAAGGTTGTTCTGTTGCAGTGCATGTTCCATAAGATCGATTTGTTTCTTCATGCATGTGGATTCTTCATGATTCAGTTTATTGCAATAAGTGCACTTCTTTCCCTTCTTCTTCTTCTTGGAATCTAAAGAGTCTTTAGAACCTGAAGAATCATTAAAGGATTTGGAATATCCCTCCTTCCTATTCTATTTGAATGACCCTTTTCCATCCTGCATGGTGAGTGCATGTGCTCTGGGATCTTTCATGAGGCCCATATGTATGAGTTTTGTCTTCTCTTGTGTAAGAGACTCAATGAACTGAGCCAACTTAGGCATTTTCCAATTTGTTCTAAAAAGGCATCTGCCAGAATGGAAATTGGAGACATATACAGTGTATTCTGGTCCTAGCTTGGCCAAGATTGTTAGAATAAGTTGTTTCTCTTGTGTAGACTTATCAATACCACATTCACCCAAGCTTAATAGCAAAGATTTAAATTTAGTAAAAAAATCTTGTATATTATCAAAACTTTTAGGGTCTAAGGTATTCAACTCTACCTCAAGCATATGACCTCGCATCTCATCCTGCTTTCCAAAGAGTCCTTCCAAGGTGGTCCAGATCTCCTTTGGAGTCTTGCATGTAGTAACATGAAACCATAAATCAGTGGATATTAATTCAAGAAGTAGTCATGTGGCCTCATCCTTACAGTTCGCCCATCTCATCTTCTCAATCGCTGATGTAGGTTCTGTTTCTGTCACCATCGTCAAATTATACAGTCCCTTTCTTTTGAGTTGGAATGTCACCTTGGGCTTCCAATAAAAATAATTGTATGGTGTGAGGATTACCACCAAGTTTTACTGTATAATAGTTGTCATATCCATCTCTCCCATTGATTCCAAGAACCCCTAAAAATTTACTCTCAATCTGCAAGTGAAAAATTAAGAAATTAAGAATTCATATCAGTTTCAGGAGATGATATTGCGACTTACTTTATGATAAAACGATGAGGAATCTCGCCAAATGCTTGAAAATCCACTTCCAAAATGGGTCGATTTACTTTCAACGCGAGCCATTTCCTAAAAACGTAATAGTTTGGGAGGAATAACTACTGAAATTTATGACCACGGATTTAGCTCGCCGAAACTCTGATTTTCCTTATTCTTTGGCTTGTCTGGCTTGCTCCAAGAAGCATAGCTTTGATACCATGTCAGTGTTTCAAGGAAACCTGCACAAGAGATCTAGCTAAAACAAGTACAAACAAAGCTTATCAAGAAAGGAAGAGAGATTCAATATGGAAGAATGAGAAAATATATTCACACTAATCCAATGAGTTGATGATTGATACATAGATCATGATCAATATGATACAATGAATGAGTGGAATACACTCATATATAGGGCAAAGTGTTCCATAATTAAGAAAAGAAATCAAGCAGTTAGCTTTCCTTAGGAATGCATGCATGCATAATAGTGATGGTAAAAATAGAAAATCTAAATAGAACTAGTCAGTTAACTCCCATTGAACTAGTGTGTCGAAAATAGAAATTTCTCCAACAAAGCTTATATTACCGTTGAACATTTTTAATTATTTTTATTAACTTGGTTTAACTTCTTTTAAAATTACTTTTCGTGACTTCGGTATCGGGACTTTGGGGTTGTCATTAAATATCTAACTGTGTAAATCACAGAACCCCGAAACCTGAAGCTTAAGCAAAGCTTTTAACATTTTGACCCCTTTTTTAAAATCAAGGGCGACTCCATAACCTGTTAGGACATTTAAACTATTGGATTGATCGGATGACCCTTTTTTTTATGGTGATTATCCAAATGCATTTTTGTGCTCTTTTCATTTAAATAAAAAATGAAATTTTATTTTAGTGTAATAGTTTTTAGGAAAATATGAAGTTTGTTTCAACATAGGCTCCATCTAGGGATCTCGTCTCCTTGCGGGATGAGAAGAACATGTAGACCAAGTTCCTTCATTGGGTGAATGGAGTACTTATTGCAGTTATGTGAAACACACTCTGGAGAAAAACAAATAGGACTTTAGGATTTCATCTTTAACTTTGAAAACTCTTCAAAACTAAAACATTTTGTGATCTCGAGTTAGTCTTAAAATAGTTTTTCTTTCCTAAAACTGACCTCGGATTTGTATAAGGTAATCAAAAAAACCTTAAACATTCTACTAGGTTTTATTTGATCTTGTTCGCATCAAGGTGAAGTAATTCCAATGTTTTAAGTTAGGGAATCCCATAATCTTAGAATGTAGATCTAGCCGAAAAGAGAAGTAGTTACCAGAGCATCTTGTAATTCACGTATAACAACCTATCAGATATGTAGACATTGCTTCACTACCAGCGAGCCTGTTTAGTACCCTGGTGAAGTTATCAGATTTCCCACATTTAATTTCCTTTCACCACTTCCATTGGTATTTTAACATTTAAATGTTGAGATGAGGGCAATCATATAATGAATTTCCTTTATTCATCTCTTTGGACTAGATGGGGGCAATCATTTAAATGAATTTCCTTTCACCATTTGTCTTTTTTCAGAATATGAAGTGGGAGAAATCAACCAGTATACAATATACCTAGGAAATATTTGTTTATGATTTAACAACAAAGGTCTGTCAACTCACTTTAATTACTCTAGACTAATCCTCTCCTGACCTTCAAACATCTTTGGCTTCAGGGAAATTCTCAAGGGGTATTCTTATTATATTTTTCAGGGACTTTCCTTGAGCGAAATCAATCAATTTAATCCTATTAGAATGACTAAGAGAGTTAGGATTAACGTAGACATACTTTCGGTTCAACTAAAGTTAGAGGAACTATAAAATTTTACCTATTCTCATTTTGAAGGTTAGTTTGAGAGTTTCCAAAGTTAAGGTGAGACCTTTCTTCTCTTAAGAAGCTTATGGGAAGATATCAAGGATCAGGTGAAGAGATGGCTTGATCATAGTCAAGGGGAAGGCAAGGGGCTTTAGATATTCTATTGTAGATACAATTACTCTTAACAAGTTTCTTACTCAACTCTTGAAAATTTTCCTTAAATTCTTTTTATTGCTTATTTTTCATATATATATCAATATTTATTATTATTATTAATTTTTTTTTCTTTTTTAAATTTAAAATTGCTTTTCATTTCTCTCATTAAAATTTTAGTGGTAATATTAGTAAACACGAGATTACTATCTTACTCATTTACATTTCCTGGGACATTTTAATTAGAGTTTTTAACACATAAAATCATACCTTAGTAGTTCTTTGTATTTCCAGCCAAAACAAACTGTTAGTTTATTACCTTTTTCGGGAGGCATTTAACGTGAGTATCTATGCATGTTACCCTTTTGATATTTATAGTCTCTTGGCTTATCATCAAGTCTCCTGCAATAAGATAAAAATAATAGCTGTCAGGAACTCTAGTAGATTAGAAGCCTTCTTATTGCAATTTTTGACCTTTTGTTTTCGTTTTAAGTCGACCTTTTGTATTTATAGTAAAAATAAAAACTTACCAAAATAAAGATAACTATAAACAAAAAATGAAAAAAAACTCGATATGTACAATGAGAGTTCAGAAACATATTATTGCATGAAGTGCTTTAGGTATCGCCCATTGATAGGGGCATTAAGAATCTTTCCATCGAGATTCTCTAATAAAAACACATTCTTTCCCTCAGAGGTTGTAATTTTGTACGGGCCACAATAGATCTAATCAAACTTACCATGTTTACCAACATCTTCCTTCCTGACTTCCCATTTTAGGACCAAATCACCAGGGAGGAATTCTTTGTCTTTAGCTTTTTGGTCAAATAAGGCTTTCATATTATCTTGATATCTCTGTAGTTTTTCATCTACTTCGGCCCTATTTTGCTGAACTTCAATCAGGTGATTTATCCTCCTGGTAATATCATTTGGTTCTTCTTTTGAGTCTTGCCAGAGTTTCATTACTGGCAGCGCTGGATTTATTGATAAAATGACGTTAGTACCATATACCATATGAAATGGAGACATTCTGATTGACTGTTTTGTGCCTATCCTATTATCCCATAAAGCATATTTTAAATTCACATGACATGCTTTCTTATTTTTGGTCAGTACTTTCTTAATTATAGTGATCATACTTTTGTTAGATAACTCAGCTAGTCCATTACCCTGTGGATAGTAAGCCTTGGAGTGTCCTAGAACAATATTATATTTTTGGAAAAAGATTATCATGGCCATGGAATTGAAGTCTTGAGCATTATCAGTCAATGTTTTTCGAGGAAAGCCAAATCTTGATAGAATATTCTCCTCCAAAAAATTGATCACTACTCAGTCAGTTGTGTTTCACGTAGGAATAACTTCCACCCATTTGGTGAAATAGTCTATAGCAGTTGGAATCCATTTGTGTTGAGCACTCGAGTGTGTATGGATTTCTCCAATAAAATCAAGTCCCCATTGCTAGAATGGAGCTTCAACTCTAACTCGCACTAAAGGTAATGTCGGGACTTTCTGCTTGCCTGTAAACAACTGACGAGGATTACAAGTTCGGACTTTAGTGTTTACATCAGTGAATAATTTCGGCTAGTAATACCCGACTCTTAGGATTTTATAAGTCGTTGCTCGCCAATCATGGTGTCCTCCACATACTCCTTCGTGGAATTCATCTATAACCTTTTCTGTCTCGGATTCTACTAAGCATCTTAGTAGGAAACCCAGGGGGTCCTTCCAATATAATTTACCATCTATAATACAATATCTGACAGTGTGTAACTTCAATGTCCTAGCTTTAGATGAGGTTAGTTCACTAGGACACTGAAGGGTCAGTAAATAAGAAACAATATCGTGGTACCAAACTGAAGAAGATAATTTTTGTAGAATTTCAGTTGTGGGGACTGTGACATTGAGTTCATCTATCTCTAAAAATCCTTGGTTCTCTTGCAGATGATTTATTCTGAGTGCTCTCAAATTTGATTCAGCCAAACCCTGGCCTTTAATGAGCTTTGTTGGTTTAACTTCCAGGTCAAACTCTTGAATTTTGGCTAACCATCTGCCTCTCCTTCCATCACTATCGGGTTGAACCAGTATATCCTTAACAGAACTGGTAGGTACATAAGCAATGATCTTTGAATGCAATACGTAAGTTCTGAAAGCTTTGAGAGATTTCACCATTGCATAAGCTTGCTTTTCCAATATGTCGTATTTTAGCTCAACATCTCTAAGACTTTTACTAAAAAAATCAATCGGTTGCTCAAAACCTTCATCATTTTTTTGTAACAGTGCGGTTGCGATAGTGTGTTCAAAGACAAAAGAAAAAAATAGAAACTCCTTCGTATAATCTAGGCTTGCCAATACTGGTGCATCACCTATAACCCTTTTTATACGTTGAAATGATGCTTTGGCTTCAGTATTCCACTTAACCTCACTGTCCTTCTTAAGCATATCTATAATCAGTTTTACGATTTCAGCAAAGTTTGGGATAAATCTTCTCAAGAAAATTATTTTTCCTAAAAATGACTGAATTTCTTTTACATTTCTAGGAATATTTATAGTATCTATTGCCTCTATCCTTTTCAGGTTGATCTTAATTCCATCCCTAGACACTATATGCCCCAAGATTTTACCTTCTTGCATTGCAAAATGAGATTTCTTGGGATTCAGAAACAAACCAGATTTGCGACATTTTTCGAAAGTTTGCTTGAGGTGTACTAGATGTTTTGCATCAGATTTAGAAAAAATAGTTAAATAATAAAGGTAAATAACAACAAACTTATCTCTTTCACCAATGAAAGCAATGTCCATAACTCATTGGAAATTTTCTCTTGCATTCATTAAACCAAAAGGCATTTTGTCATACATAAAGGTACCCCAAGGGGTAGTGAACATAGTTTTTTCTTTATCATCTTGATGTACTGCAATTTGATTATAGCCTGAAAAACCATCAATCATAGACATTTTGTTAGCTCCAACTACTTTCTCTAAAACATTTTCCATCTTAGGCAATGGATAATTGTCTTTAAGTGACGATCGGTTTAAATTTCTAAAATCTACACACAGTCTACCTTTTTTCTTTATTACTGGGACTAAATTAGATACCCACTCGGAGTATCTCAGTGGGACAATAATCTTGGCATCCAAAAGTTTCTTGACTTCTTTCTCTATCACCGGCAGTAACATAGGGTTAATCTGTCTGATTTTCTGCCTAAAAGGTTTGACACCTTGTTTCAGAGGAATTTTGTGTTCCATTATAGTAGTGTCATAGGTTCTCAATTTGTCATAAGACCAAGAAAAAATGTCTTTACATTGTCTAAGAAATTCAGCATACTTAATTTTTATTTCAGGAGGCAGGTACCTAGATCATTTTACCAACCTAGGATTTTCTTTGGTACCTATATCGCAATCTTCAACCTCTTCTAGCTGAGGCTGTAAAGTGGAATTCACAGGGATGTCATCATGATTAAGTAACCTTTCTATGGGGATTAGGCCTTTTGGGATCTGATTATTTTTCAAAATAAGCAGACAATGATTATCAATCTTATATTGAAACTCTTGGGGGTCTTCACCTTCTTGCATGATCCAAGCGGGATCATTCTGGTTTTCTTGGTCGACATGTGTTTCAGCAAAATCATCTACCATTTCTAAAAATTTCCTGAGCTGTTCATCATCCTCAAAAACCTGCCAATGTTATATGCTATTTGTTATGAAAGGTCTATGTCTCATCTCTATATGATATTTAAGTTTGAAAACTGTTGGAGGCGCAAAGGTCGAGGCTACTTTAGCCAACGAATCTGCTCGTTGATTTTCAGTCCTAGTGATGTAATGAACATTAACTGATGAGAAAAAGTTCTCAATCAGATCCCAAGCACAGTTCCTATAAGATCTTAACCTTGGGTGCTTAGCCTGGTATTGACGATTAATTTGTTTTATGATCAGTTCAGCATCACCGTAGACTTCTAAGTTCTTAATTTTTAATTTTCTAGTAGCTTCTAATCCTAGGACTAGAGCCTCATATTCACATACATTGTTAGTATAATCAATGTCCCATTGTAATCTATAAGAAAAAGGTATAATGAACTCATCATTGGGTGCAACGAACAACACTTCGGCTCCTGATCCTTCACAAGATGAAGCACCATCAAAAACCATTTTCCAAACTCCCGAACTATATACATCTTTATTTATTTTTTCTTCTTTTTCTTTTTTATTTTCTATACAACTTTCTTCTATACATACAGCAATATCATCATCAATAGATAGAATAAAATTCCCTAAATACTGATCAACAATATAAACAGGGTATTTATTTGGGTTCAGTGGGTCACTTACCGTAAACGCCAACCTAGTTTCTCTGTACAAGCGTGTGAACTTTCCTCCAAAGATCGGGATCATGGCGTACATCATGTCGAGTTGGAGGGATCCTCCAAGTTTTGTGCCGCAAGACCTGGATAATAGCATGCCATACTTTGGGGGTATATCAACAACAACCACATCCACCGGAACTCTTTTTACGGGTATCTGTGCAAGATTAACTACTAAGTCTTTTATCATGCCTATACATTTAACTTTTTCTCAAATCAAACGAATACAAATCTCCATAAGGTCGAGTGATTTCAAGACCAAGTCTATCCATAATGGCTTTAGGCATTACATTGTGAGAGGCTCCAGAATCCAACATGTAATTATGGAGCAAGTGATCATGCACGGTTAGCGTGATATAGAAAGGGGCAATGATATCTATGGCACCTTTGAAATGTGGACCGCAAATTATGTTAGGCTTGTCATCGTCTAGATTTATAACGTTGACCTGACTTTCATTGTCTGAAAAACTAATTATTTTAGCAATTTGCTTTCTGTATATTGGGTTTTTTTCCAGTTCGATAAGAGGTATAGGGATTTTGATTTTATTAATTTCATTTTCTAGGCCTTAGATTTTACTTCTGGTGGAGCTCAGTCATTATATCATCATCGATTTCTTGATAAGCTAAATCTTCTATAATATTGTTTTTCTTGTTATTTTCAGATCTATATTATGTATTCAAGGATTTTTCATAATCTCGTCTCGTCAAATAAGGCTGTTGACAGTCATCGCCAAGATTATTTATCTCTTCTTCTAATTCCTCAAAATCTTGCATGTCTTCTCCTCCTATAAAATTTTTATTTTTGAGGGGGGTTTGAATCTTTTGGTCCTCATTCTTAATTTGCCTTTGTTGTGTTTGAGGGTTAGGATTTCTTCTGAAATCCTTTCTAGGGAAATGATCATTTGTTGCTTGGTCCAATTCCATTCCTGATATCTTATTCGACAATTCTTTAATTATTGTCGCCATGTCATCCATCTTGTCTTCTGAAGACCTCCCAGATCCTGAGGGTCCTCCTTGTTCTCTGTACCTTATGGTTTTCTTTATTTCCTGTTTCAAATTTTGTTTTTAACTTTCCCAATGCCATCGTATTTGACTCAATTTCTAAAGCATCATCCTGCATTTTAGTGAGGTCTACTGATCTCCTTTCCCTCAACAACATAGCGAAATTAGAATCAAAATCCCCAGTAAAATTTACTTTCACTGCAGGTTGGGAAGGTTTAACCTCGGATGGAATTTTATTATACAATTTATTAAAACTTTGGGTAAACTCGAGAAATAAATCTGAATTTTTCTTTCTCAGAGCTCCAAACTCGGTTAGATAGTAGAGATGATCTATCCTTTCTCCCCATTGTCTGATAAAATCATTTTCCAACTCATCATATGATCCTATTGATCATGTTGCTAGACCTCGGAACCAGGTTCTCATCTGTCCTTCAAAAGTTTAAACTAGGAGTCTTGAATAAACATCCTCATGTTCAAGGCCAAGGATGTCAGCAAACTGGTCAAAGAAATTGATGTGTTCGACAGTAGTCAAGTCTCCCTCCCCAGTGAATTTCGACAAAATTTTCATATAATTTTCAGGTAGGTCATGGAGGGGAACTGGGAGAACTAGAGGGGCATATCTAACAGCTACTTTAGAAAAAATCCTAGGAGGGGGAGGTGGTCCTTGATCAAATCCTCCTCCTCCTGCTCCTCTGGCACCACCTTCTCCGACCGCAACCATTGAAAATTTAGGAGATGAAGATTGGAGATTATGAGGAAAATTTTTACAGGAGTGTGATAACCCTTCGGTTATGTCTAGATAGGGCGAGATGGCTTTGGGAAACTGATCATCAAGGGACAGGAAACATGAAAAATAGGGACTTGGAAAACAAGGATCGATTTCCTCTTAGATATTTAACAGTTACAAAAATAAAGACTTGAACCGTTTCATTGGCTTCTTTCCTATCTTCTTACATACATCAATATAACGGGTAGCATGTATCGTTTCATCATTTCTTTGAAGTACTTGCTTCACTTGGCTCACAACACTCGATGCACCTCCTTATAAACTGTGTTAATCTTTGCAAAGGCTCCAACGCATCCTTTGCTTAAAACAGATATAACTTCCTCTGAATTTTCGACAACTTGTCCTCAATCCTTTTGTCCTCAAATTTTACTGATTGTAACTATAAGTTTGGCTTCACCATCCATTTGTCCATTTGTGCAACATTGACCTGTATCAACTATGAAATTTCAACTTGATATTCATGTAATCTTTCTTTCATGTTCAGTTGATGTTTTATAACATTGATTTGTCCTAATAGTCCAGGACAATCACCCTTTCCAATGCCTAGCGATTTTTTATCCAACGCATCGAAGGTCTCTTCACAATCTTCCTTTACTTCTTTGTCCAATCTTTTTCTCTCAGCTATATTCGCTTCCCATGTTTTTAGTAGTATGTCTCCTCTTATTTGTTCTACGACAGACAACCTAGGAGTTACTGATACTTCTTCTTTAGTAAAAAATATGACTACTTTTTGAAAAGCGGCCTAGGCTTCTGTAGCCTCTTTCTCTTTGAAAGAAGTGTTCTCTAATGATTGAATTATTTCTCGAAAATAGTTTTGAATGATCTCTACTTTAGAAAATAGGCTTTGTTGTTCTGCCTCTAGCTTCTGATGCACTTCCAATGCCTGGGCTTCAAACGTTGTTACATTTACAACCTGGCTTTCAGTAGAAATCAACTTAGATTGCAGTTGCCTTACTAATTCCTCTTGCTTGATGACTTTCCCTTGAATGACTTGCATCTTCTTACACATCTCATCTAAACTAGACTTGAGTAGTTGAATCTCATGTTTGTCAACAACTTTGGCCTGTTCCAGTCCTTTATTTATCTCATCTCTAATATTTTCTTTGTATTCCTTATTTGGATTTGCAACTAGGCTATCATTTGATTCCTTTGTTTTAGCCTTGCTTTCAAATTATCAAATGAAAAAAAATTGGCCGTAGCGAAATCTCCCAGAGAGCCTGCTACCTCTGTGGAAAAATCCTCCTCTTCTAGATTGTGTCCATCCACAAGTATCTTGTTCTTTTTTACCAATGTACCTTCTTTTAGGTGAATTTATTGTTTCACTACAACTTTTATCCTTTTACTAAAAAAGAAGTCAGAGGAAGGTATTTATTCAATAGAGATTGGGGTAAGGTCACTTACGTACATAGATCTGAGATGGGGAGTCCCAAAACTTGACTATAAAGGAGTCAATGCTATAATAGGACTGCCTAACTCTGTCAATTGTGTTCCTTCTGTTGTTTTGGTGGTATGAGCAAGAATAGTTGATGATATAGGAAAAGTCATTGGATTCAGTTTTAAAGGTGTCTCGAAATTAGAATCTGTTTCAGAACCTGGATGTTCTGTATGCAAAGTTTCTTCTTTTTTTGAAGACACTTCAGGATTCTTTGGGTCTTCCTCTGTAGTCCTTTTATCCAAATACTTTGGTTCAAAACCTGGAGGTATAATTTCTTTTTCTGAACAAAGGATTATTGATTATCCTTGAAGTATCTTAGGAAACCCAACTCGTATGTGATTTTGGAAAGAGAGAAAGTTGGCATGTAGATTAGGAGGTAACGCTTGAACTCTGTCTAATATTTCCTCATAAGCTCTGATTCCTTTAAATATGTCATCACAGGGGGAGTCTTCATGCTCATATGTTTTCATATTGCAATGAGCTAGATGATTTCCCACAATTTGATATGGATCGTGCTTTCTGAGTTTAAGATCTACTAGTTTAATGTCCTCTAATGCTGCAACTTCTACCTTGGAATGACCAAACTTTAGTAGTGAACACCTCCCAATCTGTATAGGAAAAGCTGGCCAGAATTTCTTCTGAACTACTTTTTACTCTTTACCGATGCCTCTTGTTATTATCTAGTATGCCACTTCTCTGCACACCAGTCTGTCAGGGAGAAATTTTGGGAGAGAATGAGGGGGAATTGAACATCTGAAGACTCTGACATAAGAGAAATTCTCTTCGATAAACCAATCTGCAATTGTCTTGAGGTTTCCCATGATTTTCTCTGAAATCCGAGGGGGTGGGTATCCATACAATATTTGGTGCACATGGATCACTACATAGTGACAGATTTTGTAAAAGAAATCTTTTTCTTTTTCTTCCCATAGTTGAGAGTGATAGAAATGGATGGGTTCTGCACAGGTTGGATTCCATCTCCAATTCATCAAAGGGAAAGGGGTCATATAACAGATAGCATCCATGACATACACTGCCATATAAAAAGATCATGGTTGGCCTTTTTACTTTTCCATTTAGTACTCAACAATATCCTTGGTTAGGTTATCTGATAGAATCTTACTCTAGTTGAAAGTGTAATCCTCGGCTACCTCATGTATAATTGGCACCCATTCCGCAGGGAAATGGGTAGGGATTTTCCTCCCAAATAGTCTACATAACATAATTGCTATATAGACCATATATTCATTTAACGATGATGTGGCATAAATGCCATGGGTATCGACTCTAAATTTTGTTGGAATTCCCCACCATGCTTTGATTATATTTGGATAGGTATGGTCAAATTCTATACACTCCTTTCATTGAAACTCTTCTACGAATTCAACATTATAAATATATTTAGAAATAGGGGATATCTTGTACATTACTTGAATGTGTTCTGGCCTGAATGAGCCAACGATGACATTTTGATGGTTTTTTATGCTCCTAGTCTACACATCGGTGTTCATCAGAGCCTATTTTATCATGTCATTGTATGGCATGAGCTTCGGTCGTGTAGCTATTTTATGGAGCTCGAATTCTGCTATATCTCTGAGTTTATTTTCATTCTTATCAGTCCTTTCGTTTCCAAAACCGTCTGGGCAATTCCTAACCTCATGCTCCAAGATTTCAAAAATCTGCATCCAGGACCTGACTGAATCGACAACATGTGGTGTGGTATCAGATAGAACATCCGAGTTTGGATTTGAGCTTTCACCAGTGTCATCACTATTTTTCTACGTTTTCCTGGGTGCCATGATACCTATGATAAAAAGTGAGTAGTTGTTACAGAAAATAAGGCGTAAGCTTTCTGAAATACAACTTGCTAATTTACTGAAGTGAGAAAGAAATTTGATTTAGAAACCTTTATTCTCCTTCAGCCTGCCTTAATTAGACTGTGCTTCTATGGGCGATAAATTCATTCGCCTTAATGAGAGTACAACTAGAGATACGCATCTTACACTATAAGATATTTCATTAATATATAATAAATGCTGCCAAATATCGGCAATTCGAAACCGGGAGTTCAAATGAAATGTCTTTGAAAAATCCCGAAAAGCAAAAATGCGAAAACCAATTTATATCGTTAAACTTTGTTTTGATGTTAAGTTAATCACACTTAAGCACTTAATAATTTCAGGACTCCATGCTTCGGGTTATTTTGGGTGAGATGAGTGATAATTCTCTAATTTCAAAAAATGCGTTTGATTAACAAGATATTAAGTATCTTTAAACTTTAATTATTCGCGATTAAACGGGATTTCGGGACTTACACATCAGGATTTTGAGTTGTCGCTTGAGTTGATATTCCCAAAAATGAAAATACGATAAGATTATATTATCATTGAACATTTTTAATTATTCTTATTAACTTGGTTTAACTTCTTTTAAAATTACTTTTCGTGACTTTGGTATTGGAACTTTGGGGTTGTCGTTAAATATCAAACTGCGTAAATCGCAGAATCCCGAAACCCAAAGCTTAACAAAAGATTTTAACATTTTGATCCCTTTTTTAAAATCAAGGGCGGCTCCATAACCTGTTAATACATTTAAAATGTTGGATTGATCGGATGACCCTTTTTTCAACGTTGATTATCCAAATGCATTTTTGTGCTCTTTTTATTAAAATAAAAAATGAAATTTTATTGTAGTGTAAGATTTTTTA
The DNA here is from genome assembly GCA_009831015.1 of Picea engelmannii. NCBI lineage: Eukaryota > Viridiplantae > Streptophyta > Pinopsida > Pinales > Pinaceae > Picea > Picea engelmannii. The sequence continues at coordinate 492,637 of ML780849.1, read as the reverse complement.
GGAAAATATGAACTTTGTTTCAACATGGTGGAGGGTGTATTTGTGAGTTACTTTGGATATTTGTTCCAAGAAAAGTGGCCCCTAGCAATCATGAGCCTAATACTATAGCAATAAGTAGTGTATGTGGTGGTACTACTGATGTCTCGGCAAAATTATGAACACCACCCAAAATTTAGGGTAAGCTTCTCAAGATCCCAAAATGACGGGGATATTGTGGTTCCCCTATGATTCTAGCTTAGAGGTGGGTGTGTGTAAATGGTGGTGAAGAATGATAGGACCAATTTATTTTTAAATTACTTTAAACAATGTATTAATAAATCTGCATGTAATCAAGTAGTGAAAATCATACATCAAAACAATGTGAAAGATAGTTTGGGATCTTTGTAACTCCACGTGGGGGAATACAAAATAAATAAAAATTGCACATGTCCTATCCGACGTAACATACTTCCTCTCCAATAACACTGGACCTCCAAAAAAGCACTCGACAGTGGGGCCAGATCCCACTTGAGGAGAAGCTAGTGAAGCGATGAACAATCAATTATAATGAGAGGTGAAAGGGGCATATCCAAGAAGTACTAGCGATATTTCCAAACAACTGTTCAAAATATGACTGAGGTGTGATTGCAGCCCACAATTGCCACCTTGGGTAGATAAATCCTAGATTTGGATACTGAGCTACCTCCATCAAGCATGACATTTATATTTTGGCCTCATAAATCAGTCACAGGCTGGATGTTTTCCAAGGATTGGGTGACCCAAGGAGGTATGCACAGAAAAATTGGACCTCAGCCTTTGACCCTTCATGGGTGTCTCCCTTCCTTATGGTATAGGAATTCTTGAGTGGGAGGATTTTTGGGGATTCCTATCCCCAAAATCATAAGTTAGACTACCAAATTCTTTTGTGTCCCTCCTGTGGAGGTTAGAAAGTGGGTTGATTATGGTTTCTTTTAGAATGTGAGAGTAGGTTGTGAAGTTGGGGTCATGGACCTCATTTTTATGATGGTGTAAAAGGATCTTTACTAAACAAGTGAAGCCCAACAAAGAGTTTCAAGTATCTAGCAAAAGGTTTTTTGAGTGAGTGAGAGTGTGTGCAAGGAGTGGTGATGGTGAAAAGTTTTTTAATAAGTTAAATTCAATATTTTAACATGGTGGACATCGTGTGGTCCTTTACTTGTCTTGTTTAGATATTTTACTAAATTTGTTCAAATGACCCTTGCAAACGAAAGAATCTTAAGCTAACATGGTGGATATGGAAATCCTTACTTTGACTCTTTTATATCCCTAGGATGTTTTGTAATCTAAGAAAGATTGAAAACTATCCCTATATTGTCACGAACATATTGGCATGTATTTTTCCTTTCAATGCTTTAGACTTCCTAAGTGAGTTACTCTAGAAATTTGAAACTATCCTAAGATTGTGCACATGTGGGAATGTGTGGGCCCTTATAAGTATTAGATTTAAGTTCCAAAATAAACTAAGAGGTATTGGCCTCTCCTAGATATTGGTTGATTTTCTTTAAGGGAGATGAATATTTGTTTAGGCAATGTCTTTTCTGATTTCCAAGATCACACTAGGGTGTGAGGAAAGGGCATACTCTAAGATTACTTAGATAAGTTTCTAGTCCTGAATTAGTGTGATGACTTTGTAAAAGAAAAACAAATAATGAAATTCACATGCTAAGCTTTAGGCCATCCATGTGGCAAGTAAGGAAGTAAACTATGCAAAGGTTCTTTTTATCCTCCCTAAATTTCTATGTGTAGTTTTAAGCTATGTATGCAAGATTGGATCTCCAAGCCTGCTTTTAATGGATTTTACAATAGTGTACAAATGAAATCTAAACTACTTGGTGGAAGTGAACTGTTCAAGCCTTACAATTTAGAAAAAATAAGACCAATGCACGGTTAAACTGGAAACAATCATGCCAAAGCGCAGAGTCTGAGTTTGGAAGATTATGAGAGAGTGTGGATGGGTGTGGATCGCATGACTATTTTCCCCTAACCCGCACTCATGCAAAGAAGTTGGAAGGACAAAAATTTTGAACAATTTCACTCAATGTGGGATGGAATCATGCTCTCTAAAGGTGATAATAGGTCGGTTTTAATCCCTGAAAACACAAATGAGTGAGAAAGAAAACTTTAATAGCCTAATTGAGGAGGATTTTGATCCAGAATCCCCAGTATGGTCTCCAATCTATTGGGTTCTTTTTTCCACTTGGGTGAGTAGACAGGGGTCCCTTAGCTATCTAGTTATGCTAGCAAGACAACACAACAATTTGTTAGTTGATTAGAGGCTCAATTAAATAGAGAATAAGAAATAAACAACAAAGAAATAAAAACTAAACTAAGCATGTAACAACTAAAATTGATGCAAGAAGGAGACACAAGGAATAACTACCAAATGAGACTGGTCTTCAAATTGATAACACCTTGGAGAAATATGGGAACTTATGAGTCCCCTCTTTCTCCTTGAGAAGGCTCTTGAGTCCCCAAATACAAAGCTTTGTCTCTTCTAACAATGGTTGAAAATGAAAATACAATGATGAAGAATTGATAGTTGAACTTCTCAAGAAGAGAGAGGTGCAACACTTGCTATGAATTCTTAAAGAGTTCTAGGAGAAAGATGGCTTCTCAAAGACAAATTGAATAGCATAACAATACTCAAATTTCTTCTTATTTTTTGCATACAATGGCCCTTTATTTATAGGAGGATGGCAAGCATTTTCCAAACTAGTTTCAAATGTGAATGGGAGGCCTTTGGAGGTACCTCCCATCCCTTTCAGTGATCCTAAGGAAGAACTTGGGGGTGATTTTGGGTATGGGGGAGATCCACTCCATCCCAAAAGTGGTTGAGGCTTGACCAAAATCATCAATGCGTCGTTTCTGCATCCACGCAGTTTTTTCGTTTGACAGTTGCACAGTACACACATTATGCACGTAGTACATCGTGTTAGACTGTGCGGATGTGCACATGTTGAAAGTGTTGAATACACGCGGAACTTCAAAACCACTTTTGTACAGTTTTGTGCTTATCTTGTCAAACTGAGTGCAATCCTTCCATATTTATTGGTAGTATGTTGTGCTTATGTTGACTGCTTCTTCATCCATTGTCTGTGTTTTTGGTGAGCAATTTTTCAGTAATAACAATCATTGTTTCCATCCTCAATGTGTATGGTTCATATGAATACTAACAAAGATATTGGGATTTTTTTTTTTCTTTAGATATACTAAAGAATGAATTTGTATTCATAGGTGGAGATTTGAACTTTACCTAGAGTAGGTCAAAGGTTTGGGGAACCTCCACAAGAATTGATAGACTATGAGATTTCTTTGGATTCCATTTTGGGAAAGTAGGATTTATTGATATTGAACCAATCAATATTAATGCAACTCAAATGAATAAAAATTTGGGAAATTATGGAGTTTCAAAGTGTTTGGATAGATTTTTGATGCCATATATTTTTATTCGGAGGATAGATAGATCCAAGACTTGGGTTGAAAGTGGAGGAAGTTTTGATCATAACCCTATATTTCTTCAATTAGATTCAAATAATGATAATCCCTCCACATTGTTCAAATTTAAGTTGATCTAGTTGGAGGAAGAGGAGTTTTTGAATTTGGTTAAGCAAGAATGGAGGGGATTTGATGGAAGTTTGGGGACTTTATCTTGTGTACAATTTGTATATTCCCTAGAAAATGTTAAGAGAAAAGTAATAGATTGTGTTGGTGAAAGATACAATACCAAAGATAAGGTGTTAAAGGTAGTAGAGGAGGAGAAAGAGAAAATCCAAAAGAACAATACAAGTGAGATTTTTAATGAGGAAGAAAGAAATATGTTGAATGATTTAGAATGCAAGGTAAGGAGGCCATTTCCATATGGGGAAGTGGATTGGAAATTAAAAAGTAGGGGAATTTGGTTGAAGAATGGTGATGCGAAAAACAAAATTTTCCATCATTTTTCTAACCATAGGAAAAGAATGAATACAATATGGGAATGAAGGATTAAGAAGGATCCTTGGTTAGAAGTCATGGAGAGAGCTAGAATAGGGGTCAATCATTTTCAAAATATATTAAAGTCTCCTAATCAAGTGAATATCACATAAATTGTCAAATTAGCCATTGTTTTCCCATGTTTTGTTATTGAAGAAAATAATGTGAATCTTCTATAAGAAATCAGAAAAGAAGAGTTAAAGGGAGTTATGTCTTCTTTCAAGAAATATAGTTGAATCTTAGCACTAAAGGGTGGACACTCGAGTTTTTTGGGGGGTTCTTTGAGTTGTTTGAAGAGGATTTACCAAGAGTTATAGAATAATTCAAGAGAACAGGTAGAATTACTAGGAAATTTAATGCAACATTTATAGCTCTCATTCCTAAAAAAAGAAAAATTGGACACTTTTGATGATTTCATGCCTACTTCACTTTGTCACATCATCGAAAAAATAATTGCAAAAGTTATAGTTGTGAGGATTAAGGGAGTGCAATCATGAATGATATCTTCACAACAATTTGGTTTTATGGGAAGTAGGAAAATCCATGAGGCTATTGGCACTACTAAAGAAGCGTTACACTTCATTAAGGCCAAACAAAATCCAGCTATGATCATACATTTGGATCTATCAAAAGACTATGCCAAGACATATTAGTTATATTTTACAATGATTTTGATACATGTATGCTTCAACCTCTTAGTTGTGAATTATATCATGGGCTATGTCTCCAAAATGAATTTTTCTCTTCTGATCAATTGGGAAACTTCTATTTTTTTCAAGCTAGCTAGAAGCCTATGATAGGGATGTCATTTAGCATCTCTTCTATTTCTTTTGGTGATAGAGGGATTAATCATGGATACCATGGAAGTAAAAAGGAGAGGATACATCCAATTATCTAGGAGGATCTCCACACAAGGATTCATTACTTTGCACACCATGGAGAACATCATTAAAATGATGATTGATGATAGGTGACAAAGTTTATAAGGATTGTTTGATGCTTCATATTGTAAAAATCATTAATATTTTTTTAGCATTATGTGCTCATGTGTTTTTCATTTAATTTGTCAAAAGGAAATTAAAATTAAAGTGATAAAATCCAACTCAAAAATTAGTTTCCTTGTTTTAAGGGGAAATTAGTTTTATGTGAGGATCCACCTCATAAATTAGTTTCCTAGTTTTAAGGGGAAGTTGGAGTCTCATGAGTTGGTTTGGAATTCTTCCTCATTTGATCAAAAGTGGTTTCCTAGTATCAAGGAGGAAGTTAAGGGTCTCATAAGTTGGTTGAGATGCTTTCTCAATTTTGTCCTTGAGTGGTTATTAGATCCTAAATTTGTGGATCTTGTCTCCTTGAATTATGGAGCTAAGGAAACTCTCTAAACTCCTTTTTGGGAGAGATATGGGGGAGCTATTTTAGGAGAGAAAACAAGCAATCATGCTTGTGGTTTGTAATCCCCTTCATTGGGAGAGTTGAGACCCTCCATTTGAAGGAATTTAGTCCTTTTGGTGTCTGAAGAAATGTCACTTATGTGAGAGCCTTGAGTTCTTTTTGTAAGAGAAGGATGCTCTAGGTTTCAACCTTGTAAGGAGTATGCACCACATTTTGTGAGAAGGTTCCAACCCTTTGGGAAGGACAATAAAGCGATTTGTATTCCAAGTGGATCGATAGATGTAGCCAAAAGGTTCTGGTGAACTCCGTTAAGATATGGGTACCAAATGATATGTGTGAGTTTGTATTTGCATTCTTGCTTGTTTAAGTAGAGATTTAATTGTACATATGCACATAATGATGATAGTTTGTCATGTTAATATGCCACGTTTAGAAGTTATATGTTCATGTTCACATGCAATTAATTGTTAGTAAAAAGTCCTCATGGTAGAATTTTTGTAGAGAAATATCTCACATAAATTCCCAGATCAAGTGGTATTAGAGTAGGTTTGACCAATTTTGCAGATTGTTAATATAATCATGGGAAAGGCAAAGAAGCAAACATGGCTTCGTGAGCTTGAATAAATCAACCAGGCCATTCAAGCATAGAACATTGAATTGAGGAGTTTGCTTAAAGAATCTGAAGAATAAAAGAGAAAACTATGATGGCAACTATAATCTATGGAGGAGAAAGTTGGGGGATGCTCCACGACAGAGGAGGCAAAAAGTCCCTCCAAGATTAGGCCAACTTGTGGCCATGGTAGGTATACTAGTTATGGTTCTTGTCATGAAAATGTTGATGGTTGCACTTATTTTTAGATAATAGAGGATGCTCTCCAGACACCAGGGAACCAAGGTGGTTTCCTAGAAGCCTCGTCTACAACTTCATCCAACTATGAGGAGCAGTTGGCCAAACTCCATCAAGAAGTCCAAGTGTCAGAAACAAGAATGGAGGTAAAGAATTATCCATGTTCAATTCCTTACCTTATTAATGATGATGCCTCTTTTGGATTTTTTGAAAGGCACACCGAGGGCACTGGCTTGAATTTGCTGAGGAGGTCTTGGTATTAATGGCCAAGGCATCATTCAACTACTAGAGGTTGAAGGAAGACCCTAATATGCAGGATTGGGGTATGGTGAAAGAGAATGATCAAAAGAAGTAGAAGCAGAGGATTCTTCAAGCAAATATCTAAGATCATCACCAACACCATCTTGGGACAACAAGAATGTTGCAAAGTGCTAGAAGAGAAAATATCTTTACAGTGAAAGCAAGACAAACATGAAGTCACGCAACTATTGCACTCACTGCCAAATGAGTGGTAATTATATTAGTAAATGTTGGAAGCTTCACCCTGAGCTTCATGGTACACCAAGAAAAAATCTCGTACCAGAGTCTATGCAGTGGGAGGATGGATCCTCCTCAGTTGAAAAAAATGGCCAAAAATAAAAGTGCTCATAATTAGACAAAAAAAACACCAAGTCAAAGAGATCGACGAGAGTTTTCCAACGAAGCAAACGAAACCTCAAACGAAGTCTAGATGATAAAGTTATGGCCATCTGAAATTTTCAACAAAAAAGCAAAACTGGCAAAGTTCGTACAATGTTGATGTTAACACGTTGAGTTGGTCGGCGTTGAGGACAACATGTGTCATGCCATCATCAACATGAGATCAGAAAAGTGATGTGGTAGCCCAAGAGAGTGCCACATGTCACTCATTTTTGGGTGATTTGGCACCTAGTTGGGCCAACCACAATTGGCCATGTGTCATGCTAACGTAGCAGTGATGTAGCAGGTTGTACACCACATGGAAGTACAACAAGGAAACTAACGTGGCAGGTACATTTGGTAGTTTGATAACATGGAAGAGCATACAATGACATAACCTACCATACAACAAAGTTGGTGTACAGTTGGTAGGTGATGTTGGCAGTGACTTGGAACATGTAGCCAATCCGGAGGCACCCCATGGCCCAATCATAGGGCACCACATGGCACTTTGAGGATGACCAATGAGGGATAAAAGCCAAAATTAAAAATCAAAATACACCACTGGATTGATCGGCAACCACAACCCAACAAATTACCGGCCAATATTAAACCAATGGCCAACAACAAAACCGATGACAATGACCAACGACCTTCCACATCACTGCTAACAGGTATAGTTAGCAGTTTGATAACATGGCAGAGCATACAGTGACATGACCTTCCTTACAACAAAGTTGGTGTGTAGTTGGTAGGCAATGTTAGCAGTGACTTGGCACATGCAGCCAATCCTGAGGCACCCCGTGGCCCAATCATAGGGCACCATGTGGCACCTCGCGAATGCCCAATGAGGGCTAAAGGCCAAAATTAAAAATTGAAATAGACCACCAGACTGGTCAGCGGACACAACCCAACAAATTACCAGCCAATATTAAACCAATGGCCAACAACACAACCAATGACAATTAATAGTAGCAGGGTATGGACCGATTGGTCGATGCCAAATTCGACGATCGAACCGACTGGTGACCAACTGAAAAATGACAAACGAAACGTTTTGGCGGCAACAACGCATTTGGA
>ML780849.1:461519-476690 GCA_009831015.1 Picea engelmannii | reverse complement strand
CTCTTGAATCTACCCCTATGTCCCCCTCACTCTATATCCCCCTCCCTTTCTCTTGGGATATCCCCCCATGTTACCCATGATTTTGGTCATCGTGATGGTGTATTAATGATGGTGTACTTAGGCTCCTCATAAGAACTTTCTCCTGAGAAAACTGACATTCATCTCTTCCCAGAAAACTTACTTTTGAAGAGAGTTCGTAGGTTGCTAGTATACCAGGGTGCGAGAATGACCCATTCTCGCAGGCTTCCTTAAGCCAGGGTGTGAACTTCTCGCATTGTGCTACATAGCTAGGGTGTGAACCTTCTCTAAAGAATGGAAAAAGATGGATTCTTGATGGTTCTAGAAGGGAATCTTCTAGAAGAATGGGTTGGCATTCGAATGGTTATCCTTGTACTGGATTCCCTGATATTGTGGGATCATTCTTATCCAAGTAACCATCTCATTCTCTCCTATATATTGAGGTTATTCTCATGGAAAATTGGCGACTCCACTGGGGATCAATCCCATTTTCTTTGTGGTTTTTGGTATTTTTCCTTGGCCATTTTATCTTGTCTTACCTTTCTCCTTTCATATCAATCTCTGAGTCTTCAGGATACCCTGATAGACCCTTTGGGTCCAGAGGCCTCTTCAAATTTTGTGTCTTTTTCCAAAAGTTTGATTAGTTTCAGACATTCTCACACTACACTCCACAGTAGCCTATGAGAATCTATAGAGTTCACACCCTACTTTTAGGTTCAGTGCGAGGTTCTCGCACTCTACTCAAAGATCACCTGCGAGAATCACTCATTCTCGCACTATGTAATATTGATGGCCTGCGAACCCTGTTTTTTCAAAATTTTGGATTTGAGTTTTTGCATCTTCAACTGCCCAGATCAGTGTAGGTGCCTCAAAAGAGTTTCTTGGACCATTGGTTGATGTTTTTCTTGTCTTCATTTTTATGCACGAACAGTCTTAGGATTTCAAAGGCTCTTCTTGTCACTTTTTTCTTGACTTTCGTTTCTTGACTTTTCTTGGCAAAGCTATACTCTCTAATTTCGGAATCCGAGTGTGCTTGTTTGGTTAGGGACCGACGATCAGTTGAAAGTTGAGCTTCTTTGTCTTGATCATTTGCTTATTCTTTGAAAGATCACTTTTCTTATGCAATTGAAAAGACTAGTTTGGTTTGCTTGTTATTTTTGTTTACATTGAAAGATTTGGTTTGGGTTTTTATCTATTGCTTGTTCATTGGTTTTTTATTTTCTGCACTTTCACCATCAGGGTGTAGGTCCTTTTTGAAAAGTGAACAAATGTTTTTCTTTCAAAAAATCATTTTCATCTTCGAAAGTATTGAAAATCAATTGTTGAAATTATTGAAAAAGAAACAATAGAGAATTGTTATTGATGCGTGATTTGTTGTAATTTCATTTTAAAGGAAATTGTGTCTTGTAGTTTCAAGTTTGATCCGGAAAACTTCTCTTTCCCTCCCATACATAGGATTCATTGAACAAAAATTTCTATATTTCATTCTCATCCATGCATTGTTGGGTCAGAGTCTTATACAACATCAGTTTCATCTCTTCTTCCTTTGAGCAACAATAGCCCTTAATAACACTGCGCAATTGTAAAATTTAACTAGTAACTCTTTTCTAGGGCTCTATTACACCAACATTTAGCTAGGCTAGTGCTTTGGAGTAGGAAGAGAGATACACTCTCCAAAGCACAAAACACACAATAGCATCTTGTGTTAAGGAGTGTTAAATTCCATTTGCAACATCTTGTCCTGGGAAGCCCTTCTCACACAAGGGTCAAACACGAGGTCACATTGATATTGGCAGTGTTACTCACCCTGCTTTGTTGATATTGGTGTAGAGATTGCACGTATTACAGGGATCACTCTGAGGTATACCCACAATGATGAGTGGAATCCTTTTGGGTTGATTTCGGGCTAGATACACTGCCCTTGCATGTGGGTCGGACTATCGACTGTCCCCCTAGGATTTATTGTTGTCAGTGGTAACCTTAGTGGCCTATCTTTCTAGGTTCTTACACGAGGTGACTGCAGGGATGATTTTAAGGATGGAAATTTATTTTAAAAAGTAGAAACCTTGGCGAATCTTACTAATCCTTCATATGCCAACTATAAATGTTTGGCGATATTTTTGTAAAAATCTTCAAATTTCTAAGGATTTTATATAGTTTTTATAAAATTTTAGCGATTTTTAAGGTAAAATAATTTTATCCTATAGAATTTGGGCGAATCATTTTTAAAATAGCGAATCTCGTTTCTGGAAAAACCATGGAAAATTAGCCCATGAGCGAAATTTAGCCCCTAAAATCATCCATGGGTGATTGTGAAGGGGAAAGTCTTCATGGTACCTGGAATCGACGTTGGCCAAACTCACTCGGGCTCCTTGGAGGGTATACCCACGATTATGTGTGGGAGCTTGCACCAGGGTGTTAGTCCGTTAAGCAGGTCATCAGCATAACTTTTCCACCCTAGCCCAACCCCTTCTCGTCTCATTGTTGCGACGTTGGATTCCATCACCAACTAGTGGCTTCGGAATTTGAAGGTCTTGTTTGATTGGTGTTTCTTCCTAGATTTTGTTTACTAGCGCGTGTTGCTTGTTTACCAAAGTTGACCATAAGATTTTCTTCGTGAAGTTTGTCACTCGGTTATAATAGCTCCTCCACATTGTTCACGTAGAATGCAGGGTTTATCTCCAGAGCATCTGGAAGGTTCTCAACCCTTGCCTACAAGTACACCTGAGGGCTCTCCTCGGCAAAGTGAAGTCCCAGTTGTCACCACACCACAAGTGGAATGAACTGACTCTCTAGAGCATTTCTGAATTACTAATACTCGAGAGGACTTTCAACTTCACCCCGATTCTGAGTGACCATTTATGCGACTGAATTCTTCCGGAGACTTAGTTGTTACATCTTCTGGATCACCAGTTGGACCCTTTCCAGGCATTGAAGGCCAAGATCTTTTTTGGTCTACTGTTGTTTTTCGACAGGACCTTTTTGGTCCGGGTTCACCTATGATTTTCGAAATCAACCCACCTATGATTTCCGAAATCTCTAGTCCAGAGACAGTACCGTTTACTACCGCCTATCACTTTACCGTCCCTGTCGAAATGGTCCATCTCACAGATACTACGAGTGTTCCAACCGGGTTTACTGCGGTTAGTCTTGCTCCCATCAACACACCACGAACTCCCAACATCACTCTGACACTACCACCCAGATACCATGCATTGAATGCTTCCATTTCCACTCCTATGCAAACTCCATCTGGCTCTCCTGGTGGTCCTTCTTCTTCTGGGTACTCTCTTCCCGGTTTTATTCCGACACTCCCTCAATTTCCTTTTGGAGGACCTTCAGGACCTTCCTCGTCCTCTACTAGTAGTCTTAATCCTAGTGGCACTATTCCATCATTCACACCAAATTACCAAATTCCCGTCGGTGGACAATTTCACCAAGGTGGTATGACTCAACCCCCTCTCAGTGGGCAAATTCCCATTGGAACGCAAATCCCAATTGGAACACAACCCCCAATTGGAACATTGCCCCCAATTGGAACACCACCTTCGATAGGAGGACCGACCCCACCTTTTGGACAAAACATACCTCCGTCCTTGGCCCAGTATTGGAATCAATTGATACAACATCCTCCTCAATCGACTGGGGGGCAGCAGTTTCCAGCTGTGTCCGTAATACCCCCTAGTATGGGCCAACCATATCCAGGTTCGTTCAATCCTATCTAGGGCTCGGCTGCTCAAACTCACATTCTTGTTCCAGGATACAATCCCATGAGCTACTATCCTCTTCAACCACCACCGAATCTTCTTGGGTCTTCACATTATATGCAGACTGCTTATGGTCCTACTGGTTTGCCGATGAGGCTTCCTCCCCAAAGCCACCAGTACCCGTAGGTGAATCAATAGTTACCCTTTATCGCCACTTTGGATCTTCCAGATTTGTCAAGGATTTTAAATGATCCAATTCATCATTCTCCCCAATGGCCTGCTATACCAGCCAAGCTACCATCAGACATTCCTAAATTCAACAGCAAAGTGGGAGAGGACCCAAACAATCATGTTATGACTTTTCACCTCTGGTGCTCATCCAACTCGTTGATGGATGACTCTATTTGTTTACGTCTTTTTCAACAAAACCTCACCGGTTCTACTGCGAAGTGGTATATAGAATTGCCACAAGGTTTATTCTCTAACTTCAACACCCTAGCTATGGCTTTCCTCACACATTACCAGTTACCGATCCGTTATGACACGGGGACCAAGATTTTGACTTCCTTCAAGCAAAACAAAGCCACTCATATATCCGATCACATTCATGAGTGGCGACAAATACGACGTCTCATTAAACTCGAACTCCCCGATCAGTTGCTGGCAGAATGGTTCACCAAATCGTTTGTGAACAACATCGGTCGTGACATCGCTATGGGTGGAGTAGTCACGGAAGAACAGGCCATAAGTCATGCTCAATATCTTGACCTCGTTTATTCACAAATGGGAACCCTTTACGATTTACTACCTGACTTACCTCGTCCTTCCACTTCCACCACTTCAACTACTCCAGCTGCTTCGCATGCAGCCGACGGTGTGATTGGTACTTTCTAGGCCCAACCACAGTCTGCCTCAAGAAAAAACCCCAAACCTGCTTCTTCTAATGTTCAAAATGCTCCGTCTCCTGCCCCTCCCACCGGTAAGACTTCTGAGGTAAATGCAGTTCAATCTACCCCAGCCGGTAAAAACAAATCTAAAAAGGGAAGGGCTAAGAATAAGGAGGACAAAAATACTTCTCGGGCAGAGCGAACCAAAACTACCCCTGTTGACGATCGGGATAAGCGCAAAACTTGACCCTTGTCTTATCTATGGTGATGATTAATACACGAAGGATTGTCCACAATGCGCCGAGGTCACTAAGTTCCTTCAAGGAGCTCCAAAACCACCTGCTCCGGCCATTTTGTCCCAACCCTTCCTGTCTCAACAACAGGCTTAGTTGGTTATTCATGACCAACCCTCATCTTCTACTACATCCTATGTATTGATGTGTACTAGCGATTCAAAGCAGAGCGACATTGCACTCACTACTCGAACCAAAGATTATTCTCCCTCTAAAGAGAAGATTGATGATCTATCTCCTTCCTTGGTACAACCCTCTCCCGCGACTCCACCTACCAACGGTCCTCTTCATCTCGAAAGACCGAGCCTCAACACAGTTCTTCGACCACCCCCAAAGGGCATCGTTCGGAAATCGGCTTTCAATCCTCATGCTCATGCTGCGCAGAACTACAGCATTGTTGAAGATATGGCCCAAGCACCTTCTGCGATGTCAGCCCTTGAAGTCCTTCAAAGTTGTCCCACACAACGGAAGGCACTGTTGAAAGCTATCGGTGGAATCGATCCGATGGATATGAATTTAATAATTTTTGACTTGGAGGATCACATTCCAAGGTTACCCCCTCAACTCACGTTCCAGATCCAAGTGATTGTCTCTGACAAAAACATTTGCCGAACCGTTATCGACGAGGGTGCCTCGACGTGTGTCATGTATCTTTCTTGCTGGAAAGCCATTAGCTCTCCCCCTTTGAACGAATCCCAGAACACTCTTAAAGCCTTCAATGGCTCTAGTTTTAAGCCCTACGGTGTCCTTCCTTCGTTGCCCATCATGTTAGAAGGAAAAATGGTCCAAGTTGAAGTGGAAGTCTTCGACACTCCCCTTGATTACAATCTTCTGCTTGGCCACAGCTGGATTGATTCCATGCGCACAGTTGTGTCAACCCTTTTCCGTGTGGTACGTTTCCCACATCAAGGAAAGGTCGTCACCGTCGACCAATTAGCCTTCTTTAATTCTGATTCCCATACCGGCAATGTACCATTCATTGCTAAAACCCCACTGGGTTATGAGAACGTTGGTGTAGGCCTTATCAAAGACTCTTCCTTAATGGGTACTTTCTCCATTCCACCGCCTGATGTTCCACGCTCGTCTGTTGCTTCAATCAACATGATCTCCACCTCGATTCATGAACTTCCTGTGTCTCACGACCCATGGATAGTACCTGACCCTGGAGATTATCTTCGTTACAACAATGAAATTCTGTTAAGTCCGATTGAATCTGCCTATCACGCCATTCAATCGACAACACCTTCTACCCCCTCTCTTGGTGAGTTGTCTCCCGATCATTTTCGTGTCATTTTTCCCACTGACAAGATGATCATGTCTATCATGGAGGAAACCCCTTGGGATGATGGACATCATCGTTCCATCCTCTTTCTGGAGCAACATACCATTGAGAACTACCAATAGATATCGACACCGTCAACCATTGTCATCATATCCACCGTTCTCGGGTCCACACACGATGTGTTTTCCCAAGGGAACTTAAGCAATATCTCGCCCATGATTCCCCTCGACATATCTGTCAAACCTAGAATCGTCGAAAATGTCCATATCAGAGCTTCGTGTTCTTCTGACGAAATCATCACCTACACATCCATTTTCAAAGAGTTTTGTGACATCTTCGCCTGGAGCTACGAAGAAATGCCGAGTATCGACCCTGAGATTGTGATACATGAGATCAAGACATACCCCGACGCTAAACCCGTCCGGCAACGCCTTCGTCCAGTTCACCCACGTAAAGTGGTGGCTATCAAGCTTAAAGTCAAGAAACTTCTTAAAGCCGGCTTTATTTATCTGGTGGCTCTCACAGACTGGGTTTCCAATATTGTCCCGATCGACAAGAAACAAGGCACCATTCATGTATGCGTTGATTATAGGGATATCAACAAAGCTTTTCCCAAAGACAACTTTCCTACCCCCTTCGTCGATCAGATTGTCGATGATTGCGCCGGAAGTGAAATATTCTCTCTCATGGATGGTTTCTCTGGGTATAATCAAATCAACATTGTTCTTGAGGATCAACATAAGACTACTTTTATTTGTCCTTGGGGTACTTTTTCCTATCGACAACTTCCTTTCGGTCTCAAGAACGCTGGCGCAACTTTTCAACGCACTATGTCTTATGATTTCCATGATATCAAGCACATCGTTCAACCATATTTGGACGATTTACCCGCTCACTCAATGCGTTGAGTCGATCACCCAACCCACATCCGAGCCATTTTCGTCCGCTGTCGGTTCTACCGTATACGTTTGAATCCTCATAAGTGTGTTTTCTGTGTGGAATCCGGTCGCCTTCTAGGTTTTATCATTTCACGTCAAGGGATCTGGGTGGATCCTTTAAAGGTTGAGGCGATCCTTAATCTCCCTCCTCCTTCTACACTTCGCCAGTTACAAAGTTTGTAGGGGAAAGCAAACTTTCTTCGTCATTTTATCCCAAATTATGTCGAGATAACTCGTGGATTTACGCAGCTACTAAAAAAGGGTTCAGAGTTCATCTAGGATACGATTGCCAAAAATGATTTTGAAGCTTTTAAATTATCCCTAACGTGTGCTCCGCTTCTCTTTCCCCCTGATTAGAGTCGCGATTATTTACTCTACCTTGCTGCCTCAGATTACACCATTGGCATGGTTCTCGTCCAAGAGGATGATGCTAACGATGAACATGTTATCTACTACTTGAGTCGAAGTTTAACGCCTATTGAAATCAAGTATTTACATGTCGAAAAACTGGCCTTGGTTGTCGTTCAAGCCGTCCAATGCTTCCGGCACTATATCCTCTCACGCAAGACTACAGTGATTTCTAACTACAACCCTATGCAACACATTCTCACACGTCAATTGCTAGGGGGAAAATACTCCAAATGGATTGTGATACTCCAGGAGTTTGACTTGGAATTCAAACACGCCAAGTCTAAGAAGTCCTTAGTGTTTGCTGAGTTGATATGCGATTTTCCCCATTCTGAAATGGAAAATGTAGCAGCTGATTCATTGCCTGATGAATCTCTTTTCCTTATCAACACTGATGATCTTTGGTATGGTGATATCATTATCTATCTCTAGACCCAGACTTTCTGGCCAACTTTGTCTAGCACTGACCGACGTTGCATACGCTATCAAGCCCTTCAATATATTATCCTCGGGGATACTCTTTATCATCGGGGGATTGACTCTGTTTTTTGACATTTCCTAACATTCGACGAAGCTAAGAAAGCTCTAAATGACTGCCATTCTGGAGCCTGTGGTGGTCATATGTCTGGGTATTCTACTGCCCAGAAGATCTTACGAGCAGGGTATTTTTGGCCTTCTTTATTTAACAACTGCATAATCGCCGTTCAAAAATGCCATGCTTGCCAGACCTACAATCAAAAGATACGGTCACATCTTGCTCCTCTTCACCCTGTGGTCTCTGTTGGTCCCTTTGCGAAATGGGGCATCGATTTCATGACATGTCACCCTCACTCGACCGGGGGGGCATGGTTACATCATTGTAGCCGTCGATTACTTTACGAAATGGGCCGAGGTGATGCTGACATTTGACAACACTGGAAAGACCACAACATTATTCATTTTTAATCACGTCATAGCTCGTTTTGGTGTCCCCCTAGCTATCATCACTGATCACGGTAGCCACTTTAGAAACTTCATGATGTCCGAACTTACTGAAAAGTTGGGTCTTCACCATGATAACTCAATGCCCTATTACCCACAAGCCAACGGCCAGGTCGAAGCAATTAACAAAGTTCTCATAACTATGCTCCGACGAATGATAGGGATTCACAAAACAAGTTGGCACACAATGTTGTTTTCGGCATTATGGGCTTACCGGACATCCGTCAAGTCTGCTACTGGGTTTACACCTTTCCAGTTAGTCTATGGTTTGGAAGCCATTCTCCCAATTGAATGCGAGATACCCTCTTTAAAACTAGTTGTTGAACTCCTACCCAACACTTCTGCTAAGGAAGAACGTTTATTGTATCTTATGCAATTAGAAGAAACTCAACGCGATGCCACCCTAGTCATAGAAGCTCAGAAAAAGCGTGTCAAGGCCCAATATGACAAACATGTCAAGCCTCATGTTTTCTCAGAAGGAGATCTCATTCTCCTCTATGAACAAGATCGAGATATGCTAGGAGCTGGAAAATTCGAAGCCATGTGGCGAGGTCCTTATATCGTTCGACGAGTTTTGGAAAAAGGGGCTTATGAGTTAGTATATTACGATGGTATCCCTTTGAGTGAACCCAGGAATGGGTTGTACTTGAATAAGTACTATGCATAAAATCATATGTGCACGAGTACTTGTATTTTTATTGTATCATACTTCTTGTGTGTTACTATAGCTTGCTTTTGTCGTTATCTGGTCTCTGCCCTTATGTGACATTGTGACATTGTGTTTGATTTTTAGATGTTGGAGTCTTTGCTACCCTATATTGGCTTCACTGATGGCGCTAGCCGTAGTACTCGGAACCTTGCTTCCACTGCACGGGCAATTTACACCCCTACAAACGAACTTGTCTCCTTACGATGTGTGTGTCTCGGTCGTGCGACCAACAACATTGTAGACTATAGCGTCATTATCAAATTGTTGATTGATGCTATCTCCCTCGGAATTCGTCATTTGGTTGTGTGACTCGATTCGCAGCTTGTGGTACTACAATTAAGTAATGTCTATACTATTCGAAATCCTACTTTGTTACGGGTGTATTTGCAAATTCGCCTCTTGGAACGTTATTTTGATTATATTGAATATCAACATATTCCTAGATGTCTAAATACATTAACTGATGCATTGGCAAACTATGTATTGGACAGACATTTGGATCATTTATAAATCAATCACATCAATTCACACAACACAAGATAAACCAGTAGAAGTCGTTTGTATATATAACAATCAAAAGAGTTTTTTACAAAAAGTTTGTCCGAAGACCAAAATGTCAAAAACTGAAGCTTATAGCTTCTACAAAGTGACATCATGGATGACGTTCACGGTAACACATGACTGCCCAGGCAACTCTACAGAGCATTCGACTCATGGACTCTGACACTCCTATTGTATGACGTTGATCGCATCGTGGAACCTCTCCAAGAGGCATGTCTGGAATATCTGTTGTCAAACTCTCTAGGTTTTGTTCCACTGCTTGATAATCCCCGGCTTCCCATTGTGGCACTAGTGCTACCTCTCCTTGCCGCTGAATAGGAGAAGTACCAGGAGGTCGGTAAGGTCCCACATCTATGTCATCAAAAACGAATTTTGTATTTAGTCTTTGAACGAACATATAAAAAACATTTTCATATGATAAAAATTCACAAAAACATTTAAAAAGGAAAAAATTGTGTACTTCTTACCAAGTTCCCCCCACTGAGCATCCTCCGGAAGGACTAAGTCTGGATCTCCTCGGAAATCCAACCCGGCATAAGCATAATCGTCAACCATCAACATCTGTGGTCAAAGCCAGTCGAAAAAAGTATCATCATACTTGATAATTGGTCCAGCTACATGCCGGGCCATGATCTGACACCATCTCAGCATTCTTGGATCCCTGGGAGCCGGTAAATTCCACTCCACCTACAACCTCAGTAATGGAACCCTCTCGAGAAAGAAGGACACTAACAAAGATCCGTACCCGAATTGCTTCAGGTCGCCTCGTCTGCATTTGGTCAACTGTCTTTTCATGCTACAAAGCATTGCATATGCCCAGTTAAAAACCCAAGGTTCAGTACACTCTATAGCATACTGAAAGTAACTCTAGAGCGCCATGTGAGGAGCAGAGCTCCCAGCCATCTGAGCAATGGTGAACAAGATAGTATGGAGGGTCAAATCCCGTACTCCCCAAATAGCTACTTTCCCTTTCTTCCTCTCTGCCTCGGGAACACAATGTAAGCGACAGTACTCACTCATAGGCAGCCCACCACCTCTACTACCAGTCAAGCTCATGTGGTACCCATGCCATGACAGTCCAGTCAAAAAGTAAATGTCCTCAATATCTAAGGATAGTATGAAATACCTGTTGATCGGGATCCCACATATGCATAAGGTACTCTAATAACCTGACTTGGGCCCTCATGCCCGGGATACGAAAGAACTTCAAAAGACCACAGTTTCTCAAAGAAGCAATAGTGGGTGGATGATTTCCGGCAATGGCATTGTCTTCTTCGTGCTCCCTTTTGTGCCATTCAAGAACCATTTTGATGGCCAAATACCTACATAAGAAGCACAAAAAGAAGATTAGTAACTATATTCATGAATTGGTTCTCTTTCATTGAGCAATTTTTTAAAAAAACTTGTGTGCTTTGCAGTTCTCGCAGGTGCCCTTTAGGCACAGTGTGAGAACCTCATAGGCTGTTGTGGGATCACCTACGAGAATGACCCATTCTTGTAGGTCCCGTGTAGCCCACCTGCGAGAATGGTTGAGCGCAAGTAGGGCTCACAAAATGAACTCAAAAATGAGTTTTTACCAATGAAAATGCAAAATAAAACCATGAAAGAGTAGAGGACAAAGAGCCTACCTCACTGTCGTTGATGGCTCGTCGAATGGATGCTCGTAACTCCCGCAATCTGACACCGAATTTTGAGGGTAAAAGAGGGGATTTTGGGCTCAAATAGTGAAAAGTGAAAATGATATGGTAAAAAGCATTTTTATTTATTTATATTGACTTTTACCATGTTATTTAATTTTTAATAATTGTTTATTTATTAAAACCTAAACCCTAATGCCCTTTTGAGTGTAACTTTTGCAGGCATAATGACTTCGATGATCATGTACAGGGATGCAGACATATTTTTCTTTTTCATCGCATGTTTTGATTGTTTTTCATGGTTTTTTGCACAAAACCTTGAGCTTGGTCTTTGTCCGTTCTCATGCTCGAAAATACATGAGAACACAATCGAGCATACTTTTATCACTTTTTCGAGCTCAACAAGGTTATACAAAAAAAGAACCCCCTGGAGTCCTCTTTAAGCTCTTTTCAGACTCTCTAAACATGAAAAGATAGCCGAGCGACCTTGCTATTTTCATGCTCGATAAAGTATTTGAAGAAAGTATCTGGTGAGTGATAATTTATCTCTTTTTCGGTCTCATCAAACTATTTTACAAAAAAGGAACTGAGAGAGTTCTCTTTTAAGTGTTTTTCCAGACTCTATAATCATGGAAAACCTTCGATTTTTCTATCTCTGGACTCGTTAAACAAACATTGACAGACCCGTAATGGGATCGAACCACTCCTTCCTAGGGTTCGTTAAACATACACCGAAGGACTTATCCGAAGGATAAGCTTATATCAACAATCATATGTTATCCTCCTCAAGCTTGCGTAAAAATAAAGAGGTACTCGCTAGAAATGGTGGGGGAAAATTTGGGAAAGGGATATGTTATCATCTTCGTATTAATTGGTAGTAAGTGTCGCTCTTGAACAT
This sequence comes from Picea engelmannii, assembly GCA_009831015.1. Lineage (NCBI taxonomy): Eukaryota > Viridiplantae > Streptophyta > Pinopsida > Pinales > Pinaceae > Picea > Picea engelmannii. The sequence continues at coordinate 464,371 of ML780849.1, read as the reverse complement.
GACACCCCCTATTCATTATTTGAAGCTGGTTTGGGAAATCCATTTGTCTCTCATTCAATTTGCTACAAGGTCATTCTCTGTGTCGTCTTTGAGTCAATGTTGCCAAATCATTGGTCATGTCATTCATATGTTCAAGAGAAGTTCGTCTGAAACCTCTATTGAGTCAGCCATCTGCAGTTGTCCATTCTCTATGTGTCAGCCTTCCCTGTGTCCAGTTCAACTTACATCATACTCTATTTTACCTTCAAAATCTGTTACTCATTTCGTGTCATTGATAGGGGATACATCAAGGCTCTCCTGTGATGAGTTTTGTTCCATCAACTTCAGCTCATTATCCGGAAACAAGACTTAGAAATTCTTTGGTATCTTGGAACTTGCATGCCTCAATGGCAGGTTCCCTCGCTTTCGACAGTGGGTTTACATCATTGACCCCTGATCGAAAGATTCCGTCAAATGTTCGACTTCAACTCACTCATTCACACTCAATGGATTGTACTACAGTACCTTGGGAGTCATTGACATCAATGGTGATTTCCCTCGCACTTGTTAACGATTTCATCAATGACCGGTAATCAAGTGGTTTCTGCCATGTTTGACTTCAACACATGTAATCACATGGTTAGATTCGTACTTTTGGGCGACGAGATTGAAGACCCTGGATATCATCTTTTTGTCCAGGTTGTGATGAAATATGTATAATCTGTGACACATAGATCCACTGTGTATGTCTCGTGGCTATGTTTTCTCAATTTGAAATTTTCTCGCATAGATCCACAGTGTATTCCTGGTGGCTATGCTATATTTTGATGGCATGGATCCACATTGTATGATTGGTGGCCATGACCTATGTCTACAATTTCATCAGTCTGTGATCTGAATATGGGAATGCCTACCTCAGAATTAATATATATGATATTTTGTAGATGCTTCGTTGTTCGCAGGTTTCCGATTAGGTGCGCTCTTGGTTTCCGACACACACATGCATCTTACAAAGTCTTTCGGCTGTCACTAATTCCAGCCTCATACTTTGGGGGGCATTCTATTACCCGTGATTTTGGTCATCATGATGGTGTATTAATGATGGTGTACTCAGGCTCCTCATAAGAACTTTCTCCTAAGAAAACTGACATTCATCTCTTCCCAGAAAACTTACTTTTGAAGAGAGTTTGTAGGTTGCTAGCATACCAGGGTGCGAGAATGACCCATTCTCGCAGGCTTCCTTAAGCCAGGGTGTGAACTTCTCGCACTGTGCTACATAGCTAGGGTGCGAACCTTCTCTAAAGCATGGAAAAAGATGGATTCTCGATGGTTCTAGAAGGGAATCTTCTAGAAGAATGGGTTGGCATTCGAATGGTTATCCTTGTACTGGATTCCTTGATATTGTGGGATCATTCTTATCCAAGTAACCATCTCATTCTCTCCTATATATTGAGGGAATTCTCATGGAAAATGTTAAGCAAGATTCATTGGAAAATTGGTGAAAGAATTTTGTGAAGGACTTAGTTTGAACAAGAGCTTGGAGACTCTAGCAAGTCTATCAAGAGGATTTGATCTTCTTCATGCAAGGATCGAGCAAGTGTGTGTGTTGGAGCCAAGAGCCATCGAAAGTAATCTTGCGACATCAAGGTGATCAGGTTGTAATCTTCTACTTTCAATTAATATGATACAATGGCATGTCCCTTTCCCATAAAGCTATTCTCACTTTATTATGTAATTCCTTGATCATACACATAAGTTTACAGTTGAATATATTTTGCTATCTTCACTTTGGTTGGTTTGTGTTGTCTTGGTCTGGACCTCACGAGAGCACCAGAGCGAAGCGGGAGAAACAAAGACCCTAGGAAGCGATATAAAGGTATGTTACTTGTTCCTTCCTACTAGCTAATTCAATGGTCAAAACTTAGGGAAAGAGTCATGTCCTGTCCTGTTTTGTTCTAGATCCAGGTGGATCTAGGGAGATCTCTTAGTGTCTGCACCTACCGATTAGTCCGATAACAAAATTGGCGGAGCACGCGTTAGGGATAATTTCAAAGCTTCAAAATCATTGTTGGTGATGGTATCCCAAACGAACTTGGACCCCTTTTTTAGGAGCTTCATAAATCCATGAGTGATCTCGGCATAATTTGGGATAAAACGACGAAGAAAGTTTTCTTTCCCTTGAAAACTTTGTAACCGGTGAAGTGTAGAAGGAGGAGGGAGATTAAGGATCGCCTCAACCTTTAAACAATCCACCTGGATCCCTTGACGTGAAACGATAAAACCTATAAGGCGGCCGGATTCCACGCAGAAAACGCACTTATGAGGATTCAAACATATACGGTGGAACCGACAACGGATGAAAATGGCTCGGAGGTGGGTTGGGTGATTGACTCGGCGCATTGAGTGAGCGGGTAAATCGTTCAGATATGGTTGAATGATGTGCTTGATATCATGGAAATCATAAGACATGGTTAACCTTTTCCATGAGAATTCCGTCAATATATAGGAGAGAATGAGATGGTTACTTGGATAAGAATGATCCCACAATATCAGGGAATCCAGTACAAGGATAACCATTCGAATGCCAACCCATTCTTCTAGAAGATTCGCTTCTAGAACCATCGAGAATCCATCTTTTTCCATGCTTTAGAGAAGGTTCGCACCCTAGCTATGTAGCATAGTGCGAGAAGTTCGCACCCTGGCTTAAGGCAGCCTGCGAGAATGGGCCATTCTCGCACCCTGGTATACTAGTAACCTGCAAACTCTCTTCAAAAGTAAGTTTTCTGGGAAGAGATGAATGTCAGTTTTCTCAAGAGAAAGTTCTTATGAGGAGCCTAAGTACACCATCATTAATACACCATCATGATGACCAA
>ML780849.1:432963-448040 GCA_009831015.1 Picea engelmannii | reverse complement strand
ATAGAGTGGTAGTGGGGGGTGAGGGAGGGAGCAAGTGAGAGAGAGAGGGGAATATAGAGGGAGGGATGTAGAGAGAGAGTGAGAGAGAGATAGGGTAGAGAGAGAGGGATGTGGTAGAGAGATAGAAGGGGGGGGGGGATGGGGGGAGACAAGGAGTTAGAGAGATATAGGGAGAGAGAGGAAAAGGGGGAGAAGGGAAGGGGGAGAGAGAGGGAAGGGGAGGGAGAGGGAGAGGAGGAGAGTGAGAGAGACAGAGGGAATGTAGGAAAAAGGGAGGGAGAGATAGAGTGGTAGTGGGGGGTGAGGGAGGGAGCGGGAGAGAGAGGAAGAGAGGAAGGGATAGATAGAGGTAAAGAGAGATATGGGGGGAAGAGTGGGAGAGGGATAGTGTAATATTACAGATATAAAAAAGTATGCAGAACAAAAATAAATATCTAGAAATGACATATGAACAACAATATAACCAGAACAACACCACAATAATACCAAAATGATACTAGAGTAACACCAGAAATAGAACTTTGATTACTGAGATCAATGTTCACTTGCCTCTTCGAGGGGGAAACCTCCATCAGAGTAGAGCTCTATTAAAATAATATCCAAGAAAAAACTTCTCATAACCTCGACTCCTATTTATACTAAATATGTCTATCAAAATAACAATCTAGAGGAAGATCCTTCTAGAAGCGGAAGCTTCTATTATGTCTTCTTACATTGGACTTATTCTTCCTTATTGCTAGGCCTTATTAATATTGACCTTTATTACATGGAAATATATTATTCTACCTACATGAGGGGTTAGGTCCCTAGCATGTCCTCCCCCTTAAAAACATCCTTGTCCTCAAGGATTGAGATGAGGAAATTGATGCATAATAGTAGTCGGTTCCCAAGTGGCATCTGCTAGATTTGTATCTTTCCACTGGACTAACACTTCCTTGATGGTTCGCTGATGCAGACGATGCTCACGCTGGTCCAAAACTGCTTGTGGTTGTAGCCAAACAAATCCTTCTTCGTCCAACTCGGGAAGGTTGGTTTGAGTTTGGCACTTAGCTCCAATCACCTTCTTTAAGTAGGAAACATGAAAAACATGATGGAGTTTAGAATGACTGGGAAAATCTAACTAATAGGCCACCTGTCCCACCTGCTTGAGAACGGTATAAGGAACATAATTTTTGGGCACTTGTTTCTGACAATGGTCATCCTTGAGGGAGTTTTTCTTGTAAGGTTGCAATCGAAGAAACACATGATCTCCTTATGAAAATTGACATTCAGAGCGACCTTGATCTGCTTGTTGCTTCATGCGATTATGGGCCATGAACAAATTCTCTTTGAGGGTACAGAGAATATCCTCTCTAACTGTCATCGTTTGGTCAACTGTCTGGACCTTCGAGACACCTAGAAAATAAGAGAGAACTGAAGGTGGCTTTTGTCCATATACCGCTTCAAAAGGAGTCATGTAGGTAGATGTATGGTAAGAATTGTTGTACCACCATTCAACTAGTGGTAACCATTGAGCCCATTGATTTTTCCTTTCTGATGAAAAACACCTCAAATATGTTTCTAAACACTTGTTTACCACTTCAATTTGACCATCATTCTGGAGATGATAAGTTGTGTTGAGATGCAATTGGGTGCCTTGGAGTTTGAATAGTTCTTGCCAAAAATTGTTGGTGAAATTTGGGTTGTGATCGGAAACAATAGAATGTGGCATGCCATGAAGCCTGAAGACCCGATCCATGAAAAGTTGAGCCACAGTGGATGTTGTAAATGGGTGTTGAAGAGCACAGAAATGAGCATACTTGGAAAGATGGTCAAATACCACCATGATGACTAATTAATTTCTCGATTTAGGTAAGCCTATAATAAAATACATAGAGATATCCCACTAAATAGCAGGTGGAATTAGAAGCGGTTGTAGTGTGCCAAGAGATTTTCTCCCTTGTTGCATTGACACACATAACATTCAACCATAAAATTATGAACATCCTTTTTCATACCATCCTAGAAAAAAGAACCTGTAACCTTGTCATAGGTTTTGGTAAACCCTGAATGCCTAGCTGTGGGTGTAGCATGAAGCTTAGAAAGTATCATGGATTCAATTTTTGATTGTGTACTTAAATACAAGTAGCCTTTGTATTGAAGCTCATCATTGAGCCAAGATTACCCTGGGGAGACTGGATAATTGGACTACAATTGTTGTATCAGATGCAAACTTTTGGGATCTTGTAGCCATTCCTGGCAAACAACTTGGAGCCAATCTAGTACAATGAAGGAGAGAGAAAAAAGGGACCCTTCATCTTCATATTTTCTGGAAAGTGCATCAGCAACCACATTGTCTTTTCCTTTCTTGTAAATGATCTCATAATCATATCAAAAGAGCTTAGTCACCCATTTTTGTTGCTTGGGGGAGGAAAGGCATTGTTCCAGAAAATACTTGAGTCTTTGATGATCTGTCTTAATTTGGAAGAGTTGCCCCAATAGATAAGGGCGCCAAAGAGCCACAACATGTAGAATAACCAAAATTTATTTATCATAGATTGATTTTCCCAAATTGTTCTCTAACAGTTGTTTTCTAGTAAAGGCCAAAGGCTGACCCTCTTGCATAAGGACAATGTTAATTCCTTTCCTGAAAGCATCACATTCTAGGACAAAGGTCTTTGTGAAATTAGGAAGGGTTGGGACTGGAGTTATGCACATGGCCATATTCAAGGTTTGAAAAGCCTGAGTAGTTGTTGGAGTCCAAGTGAAAGAATTATTTTTAAGGAGATCAGTGAGAGGTGCCGCAATCTTTCCATAATTCTTAACAAACTTCTGATAATAACCTGTTAAACCCAGGAATCCACGCAAGCTTTTGAGAGTCTTTGGGTGAGGCCAATCTTGCATAGATTCAATATTTTTAGGATCCACCCTGACACCATCCTTGCCAACAAGATGACCCAAGTACTCGACTTCCAAGGCACCAAAATCACATTTAGATTGTTTGAGGGAAATTTGGTGCTGTGAGAGTAGATGGAGAATTTGTTCCACGCGGGAAAGATGAGATTGCCAAGTTTTATTGTAGATGAGAATATCATCAAAGAAAACTAATACAAAATGACGGAGAAAAGGACAAAAGACATGATTCATGAGGCTTTGGAAGGTGCAGGGGGAATTACACAGGCCAAAGAGCATGACCAAAAACTCATAGTGACCCTCGTGAGTTTGAAACGCAATCTTGGGTATGCCAACTTCTTGCATACATATCTAGTGGTAGCCAGAATGTAGATCAAGTTTAGTCAAGTATTGAGCACCACTCATATCATCCAAGATATCATCAATGACAGGAATGGGCAAATTTTCCTTGATGTTGAGCTTATTGAGGGCACGAAAGTCGGGACACATGCACCAAGTACCTTATTTCTTAAATACCATGACCATAGGGGAAGAATAAGGGTTGGTACTGGGGTGGATAACACCCAATTGGAGCAATTCCAACACTATTTTCTCAATTTCATTCTTTTGGGGAAAGGGGTGGTGATAAGGGTTAACATTGGGAGGAATACTGCCAGGAACAAGGGGAATGGAATGATCATGAACACCATGAGAAGGAGGAAGTACTCAAGGAGTGGAAAAAACATCTTGATGTTTGTAAAGGATAGCTTGGAGGTTAGGATGCACAGAGGGTCTCTCAACGGATTGAATAGAATGGAGTTGAGCAATGATACCTAAATGACCTTTCTTGAGGAGATTTTCCATACGATGGGAACTAATGATCTCCGGAGAACCAGCTGTGAGACCTTGGAATTGATACTTTTGTCCTTCCTTTTGGAATTGCATGGTTAATTCCTTAAAATCCATAAGAATGGGACCCAAAGTGCGTAACCATTCAACACCTAGCATAATGTCACAACCTCCCATGTCAATGGAAAACATATGAGATTTCAGTTAGTAATGTCCAATTTGAAGACGAACATTTTCACACCACCCACGAACATTGGCTATCATGATTTGAAAATTATTGACATCACAAATATAGCAATTGGGTTTCTGGGAAATATGACGATGAATAAAATTGTGGGTGGTACCACTGTCAACAAGGATGATGACCTTCTTGTGCTTAATGTAGCCAATGAGCTTGAGAATTTTGGGGGACGAGAAGCCAGTGAGGGCATGCAAGGAAATAAGGGGGTCAACTTCAGGTGGGTCAGTAGGCTCTTGGGTAGCATCGGGAAGGGAGGGTTCTTCAACAAGGGGAACTTTCACATCCTCTTCAGGAACATCTTCAGAGATGGCCATAAATAGTTTTTGTTCCTTACACTTGTGCACCGGAAAATATTTTTCATCACAATTATAGAAAAGACCCTTTAGTTGGGGTTCTGCCATTTTATCCCTAGTTAGTTTCTGGACCTTGAGGGGAGTAACAGGGGGGTTAGGATTAGAGGGTCGAGGGCAAGGAACAAAAGGGTTTTTTTTTTTCTGGGACAAAACAAATTGTTGGGCCTCTTTAGCACGTTGAGTAGCTTCCAACCAAGTGGGAGGGCGGGCCATGAGAACCTGGGATCAAATTTCATCCTTGATACCACTGATAAAGCATTCATGGAAGAATGCATCTAACATGCCCTTTGTTCAAAATGCCAAATGCTCAAAAGAAGTGATGAAGTCTTCCACTATTCCTAATTGTTTCAACTTGGTCAAATGACCTAGATAGTGGGTATCAGTATCAAAGTGTGCATAGAGCTCAACAACAAACTGGGTCCAGGAAATATAGCCGTGACATGAATTTTTTCGCCATTGCCACCATTGCTAGCATTCAGGATCTATATAGAGGACAACATAACGAAGTTTGGCCAACTCATCAGTAATACCATGTAGAGAAAAATAATTCTCTATTTGAGTGACCCAACCTGTAGGATCGGAGCCATCAAATTTAGTGACCTCTATGTGGGGAAGACAAGGTTCACGATGAAAAGAGTTGGAGTGAAAATGCGGAGACTGAGAAGAATCAACAACATCAATTTGTGTTGATGAAGAAGGACCCATAGGGAGATTCAAAAATCGATTGACAACAGACTGGAGGGAGGTCAATTGGGTTGTGAGGTTGGCTTCCAAGTTGTCAATGCAGGAATTGGTGGAATCCATCTGAGATGTGAGATGTGAGATGGATACATGGGCTTGATTGATGGAAGTTTGGAAATCTTGGTTGTGAGTGGTGGCCATTTGGAGAGGGGAAGTGCGGGTAAGGAAAAAAAATGGGTGGGTGGTACCAAAAAAAAAATACTTAGAAGTGATAGGTACCATGATGACCAATGCTTGAAGGGGAATATAATGGGATAGATAGAAAAATAGGGAAACTGGGAAGGGGTCGGGTCCACTGAAACAAAAAGGATTAAAAATGAAGGGTATGAATGCGATCAGGGAGAAAAGGGGAATCAAATGGAATAGGTCCCAAATAAGTGTGCCTGAGGGACCACTATACTCCTGTGGAGTTATACTCTGGCCTGAAGAATATTGCAGTGACGAAATTCCCAAATGCTTAATAGGAAGAAATGTGTAGTAATTTTGTAACCCGAATGCAGGAGACACAGGTGTGCAGCAATAGATCTTGTATGTTTTGTTTTTGTTTCCATCCCAAGGGTTAGGGTATTCAAGGGTTCTACAAACAAGGGTTTTCCCTATGCTATAGCTTTCTAATATACGTGTGGGGTCCAACAGTAGTACTCATCCCAATATCTCAGGGCACCAACTAAGAGGGCTAGACTGTACCATTATTCGTACTACCCGACTACCCAGGTACTAGAGAGTATCTTCCCGACTGTTTTTCTCAGTGGCACTATAGCAGTCAGAAAGTCAATCGATTTATCTATGGAGGGCTTCAAAAGATCTAGGCCAATCCGTATACAAGTGTTGTCTGATGTGCTACCACTAGAAGGGGTACCAACAAGGGTTACAATGGTGGCCAACAAATGTGCGCTTAAGTACCACTTGTATTTCCTACGTGTATGAATCCCCGACTGCAGGTTTATGCACATAACGACATATATTTGTAGCTTAAAGATGTCGGAATACGTCTCTACACTGAACAAAAAAATAACCCACAATTTTTTGCCGAGGAAGGTGCTCTGATACCACTTGTAATGTTCCAGATATAAAAAGGTATGCAAAACAGAAATAAATAGCTAGAAATGGTAGATGAACAACAATATAACCAGAACAACACCACAATAATACCAAAATGATACCAGAGTAACACCAGAAAGAGTACTTTGATTATTGAGAGCAATGTTCACTTGCCTCTTCGAGGGGGAAACCTCCAGTAGAGAAGAGCTCTATTAAAATAATATACAAGACAAAACTTCTCATACCCTTGACTCCTATTTATACTAAATATGTCTATCAAAATAACAATCTAGAGGAAGATCCTTCTAGAAGCAGAAGCTTCTATTAGGTTTTCTTACATTGGAATTATTCTTCCTTATTGCTAGGCCTTATTAATATTGACCTTTATTACATGGAAATATATTATTCTACCTACATGAGGGGTTATGTCCCTAACATATAAACAAAAATAGGGAGAGGGGGAGAGTGGAGCAGAGAAGGGAGATAGAAAGGGAGTGAGAAAGTGTGTGTGTGTGTGTGTGAGAGAGAGAGAGAGAGGGGGGGGTGGGAGAAGGGAGACAGAGAGAGAATTAGAGGATAGGAGAGGGAGGAAGGTGGAGAGAAGAAAGAGAGAGTGGGGTAGAGAGAGATACAAAAGGAGAGAGATGGGGGGGCGGAATGATGGGGGTAAAGAGAGAGAGGGGAAGAGGGGGAAGGGGTATTGTCACGGGGTGGAAATTGAATATATACATCTGATAAATGCATTTTATTTTTCCTTAGTTCTAAGTACCTATTTTGAAGTGAAATCCTGAGGCATCATTGTTTCCATCCTCAATGTGTATGGGTCATATGAAGACTGACAAAGATATTGGGAATTTTTATTTTCTCTAGATATACTAAAGGATAAATTTGTATTCATAGGTGGAGATTTGAACTTTACCTAGAATAGGTCAAAGGTTTGGGGAACCTTCACAAGAATTGATAGACTGTGAGATTTCTTTGGATTCCATTTTGGGCAAGCAAGCTTTATTTATATTGAACCAATCAATATTAATCCAACTCGAATGAATAAAAATATGGGAGATGATGGAGTTTCAAATTGTTTGGATAGATTTTTGATGTCATATATTTTTATTCAGAGGATAGATAGATCCAAGACTTGGGTTGGAAGGAAGTTTCGATCATAACCCTATATTTCGTCAAGTGGATTCAAATAATGGCAATGCATCCACATTGTTCAAATTTAACTCGATCTAGTTGGAGTAAGAGGAGTTTTTGAATTTGGTTAAGCAAGAATGGAGGGGATTTGGTGGAAGTTTAGGGAATTGATCTTGTGTACAATTTGTATATTCCCTAGAAAATGTTAAGAGAAAAGTAATGGATTTTGTTGGTGAAAGATACAATACCAAAGATAAGGTCTTAAAGGTAGTAGAGGGGGAGAAAGAGAATCAATGAGGAAGAAAGAAATATGTTGAATGATTTAGATTGCAAGGTAAGGATGCCAATGACAATTGGGGAACTGGATTGTAAATTAAAAAGTAGGGAAATTTGGTTGGAGAATGGTGATGAGAAAAACAAAATTTTCCATCATTTTGCTAACCATAGGAAAAGAATTAATACAATATGGAAATGAAGGATGAAGAAGGATCCTTGGTTAAGTCATGGAGAGAGATAGAATAGTGGTCAATCATTTTCAAAATATATCCGAGTCTCCTAATCAAGTGAATATCACATAAATTGTCAAATTAGCCTCTTTTTTCCCATGTTTTGTTGTTGAAGAAAAGAATGTGAATCTTCTATAAGAAGTTAGAAAATAAGAATTAAAGTCATTTATGTCTTCTTTCAATAAATACACTTGAATATTATCCCTAATGGGTGGACAGTTGAGTTTTTTGGGGGGTTCTTCGATTTGGTTGAAGAGGATTTACTAAGAGTTATAGAAGAATTCAAGAGCACAGGTAGAATACTTGTGAACTTTAATGCAATATTTATAGCTCTCATTCCTAAAAAAGAAAAAAATGGACACTTTTCATGATTTCATGCCTACTTCACTTTGTCACTGCATCGAAAAATTAATTGCAAAAGTGCTAACCGTGAGGATTAAGGGAGTGCAAGCATGAATGATCTCTTTGTAGCAATTTGGTTTTCTAGGAAGTGGGAAAATCCATGAGGCTATTGGTACTACTCAAGAGGGGTTACACTTCATTAAGGCCAAACAAAAGCCAACTATGATCATACATTTGGATCTATCAAAATCCTATGCCAAGAAAAACTGGTTGTATTTGACAATGATTTTGATACATGTAGGCTTCAACCTCTCAATTATGAAATAGATAATAGGCTATGTCTCCAAAATGAATTTTTCTCTTCTGAGCAATTGGAAAACATCTTTTTTTTATTCAAGCTAGCTAGAGTCCTATGATAGAGATGTCCTTTATAACCTCTTCTATTTCTTTTGGTGATAGAGGGATTAAACATAGCTACCATGGAAGTAAAAAGGAGAGGATACAACCAAGGTATAAGGACATATTTTGTCTTGTTAACAGATATTTTATGTAGATGATATATTGATATTTTTAAATGGCTTAGAAAGAGAATCTAGAAAGTTTCGTGGGATCATTCAAACCTACTATGTGGCTACTGGTATAGAGGAAAGCACAAAAAATTCAAACTACTATATTGGTGGGTTAAGGGAGGATGAGGAACAAAGGTTGGAAAATTTGTTCCCCTACAGAACTATAATTGTGTAGGAAGGATTCAAGTACTTATGATTCATCCTTAAATTATATAGTTAAGGTAGAATAGACCAATGATGGCTAATTGAAAGGATTGATGGCATAAGCGCGCGTAAAAAAAAGGGTAAATAAATAAATTAAACTAATTTATGTAATGTAGAATATTTAACATTTTAGATATCATGTAAATGTAAATATAATAAGATAATAATATATTAATTGAAGGGATTTTATGTTAATTAATCCTGCATGGGGGATTAAGGGCATGTAGGCCACTTGGCCTAGAGGAAATTAAATACTAAATAAACAAAAACTACAATAATTGAAATAAAAGAGAAGGGGGTTAATTCCGGGAGATATTTTGCTTCCTAGTTATTGTTGATCTAGCTAATTCTGGTAACAATATGGTCTATCTGTTAGTTTTTTCTTTATAGTCCAAGATAGTTCTCCTTGAATGTTGGATAATGTTGGTTTGTTAGAAAGAGAAGCTCTCTATGTTGTTGTAATTTTCAATTGTTGTTGGTCCATATGCTATGTTTGTGAACTATTCAAAATGATTGGCTAAGAAGAGGAGAGAAACTAGATTAGTTTGGAAAAGATATTTTGGTGATAAATTGATTGAAATGGAAGGTTCATTGGTATGATTTTAGTGGAAGTAGGCTTGAGGGCCCTTAATCTTTCTGGTTGAGGAGTTTGATTAGATAGTTACCCTCCTCATAAATCGATCACTTTTCTATTCATAACAAAAGACTTAACCAAAATAGGTCGCGCAGTGTGCACCCTTTCCATCATAATTACATAACATAAACCAAAATTTAAAATAGAGAACTAACCTTAAACAAAATCCCAAAACCATCAAAACATGCCTTTTAAAAATATAAAACAAAGGAGAGTTGGCATAAAATTGTGGTGGGAAAGGGATTTTCAAAGGAAAGATATCTAAGGCTATGGATGTTCATGACATTCTTGTAAAGCCACATTGAGACCTCAGAAATGCCCATAGAAACATAACTAGGAAAAGGTTGTTTAGGGTTTGTATTTATCACGTGAAATAGAAAGAAAAAAATCCTTTTCTTTCCTCCCTCAATACCCTTATAGAGCTAATAAATATTTTTACTTGAATTGAAAAGAAATCCTTTGGAAGATCTAGCATCATACTGGGTCTTGAAGCTTAGCCTCATAGTTTGATCAAGGAAACAAGAAATCCAATCACTTACCAGACTTTTGTTAGTGAGATAGATGCTTTTCCTCAAGACTAGGATTGGGTTGGGGGGCACGGTGGGGGGTGGCAGAGAGGAAAGAAAGAAGGGCCTTCTTGGAGAGGTGAATCCTTCGACGGGGAGATAAGGTGATATTCGCATGTCTATTAAAACTTACAAGTACCTTAATAGTAGAAGAACCATATGTATACCACAATCATACACATTGCATACCTCAAAAATAGTAAATATAAAGGACAAAAAAATGTAGAGGAGCTTGCCTTGAGTAGTTGCAAATCACGAGTTTCTTATATTTGCATGCTCTGCATAGTGCAATACCATATACTCTCCACGCTATACTCCTTGCACAAATGTATCCATACAAAGTTAGCAAATAAAAATTGCAAATATACATACAAATTTGACAAATAAAGACCATTTTTTTCTATATTTCACACTAAAAAAACCAAACATACCAATTAGAATTGAAACAAAGATAACATATAAAACTTATTTTTAAAAAATAATTCATTTCCAAATAAAATTCAAGTATCAAATCTACTTAAGAATAAGTTCATTCTACCCTCCACAAAAAAGGGCTAAAACGGGGTTTTTCCGTTTTTAGAGGCACTTTATTTGAATCTATAAGACACAAGAACAATTCTCCATTTCTAGAGGCATTCTAATATTAAAGAGTGTTTTTTCATTTTGAAAATGATGGGTAGGTTGGGGGTGGCACATAATGTTGTTGAAGTACATGCCCACTTCTTCCTTAGTTATGGGTGTCAAAATCTCATTGTTTAAGCATATGATAATTCTATGAAAGGGCACATTCTTTTGATTCATTTAGAATGTACTAAAATTGAAATAATATTTCGAACCTCTTGCTTTAATTTGTTAGTAAGGTAATAATTTATTTTCCACGATTTATGTTATTTCCCAACTTTAGTAGACTTTGAGTTGAAAGATTATGGAAGGGACATAAATAGAGTGATATTTGATCATGCCATATATGGTGATTTTATAAATCCATCTATGGATATTTCCCTTGTAGAACATATTCCATTAAACGATGTAAAGTAGTGAAATTAGACTCCTAAAGGACATATACTTTCCACAACTCTCCAAATGGAGACATAGGATCATTTACAATGAGTTAGGCACACTCAAAACACTACACTTAAGTCCAAAAACCTTGATTAAGAAGGTAATATGATGGCACACACAAGCACAAATGTGACCACAAAGACTAAACATGTCGTAGGAACTTGATTAGGAGCTTTCACTAACAAGGAAAGCCTATTGGAAGTATTTCATCATTTTAAGTGCTAACTATTCTAGTTGTTGAAAACTCTCTAGTCTTAGTTCAAGATGTTATTTATTTCAACATAAGATGAAAACGAGAGATGAAATAAGAAATGTGCATTTGTATTTTTGTGTTTAATATTTGTTGGAGCCATTTAAGTGATGAATCTATTTACTTAAATAATTGTTCTAGTTTGGAAAAATCTGTACAAACTACAAAGATAGATAATAGAAAATTTTAGTATGTTGTGAAACCATTGAGAGCAGGATATTTCAGGCTTTTTGTTCTGAAGATGAATCCTGATCTGAATCCAAAACGGGGACAATTCATTCGCAATACTACAATTTTTCTGAACATTGATGAAAATCCTCACCACAAAAATCTCATTATCAGACATTATTTGTAAAAATGCAAAAAAAGGCTTCACATCATCTCAGATTGATGTCCTTCTCCATGAAAGTCAAGGTATTTCCCAAGTCTAGACTATCACTGACAACAAAGTTTTGCGAATTTTGAAGGGATACGGGCCCTAATCCTTCAATGGCAACATAAATTTCTGGTACGAAGTCGACTATTACTGTATCATGAAATTTGTATGAGAAATTGTTGGTCTTTTCTGCAACAAATTGTATGTTACAATACATCGACTGGAAATGGAATGTATAGTTGGAATGCCCCTGGTTATATTTTTTCAAGTTTGTCCGAACTTATGAAGATATCCAATCCATCATTCAATGTTCCATTAACGCATTCAACCATTTGTCTTTTTTTTGAGTGCATGTGTTTACGTTTTTGTTGTCGAAGTGGAGATAAGACAAGAAAAGTGACAGGATTTGGTTTATTTTTGTCTGAAAATTCATAGAGGAAGAGATATATTGTCGATCATGCCACAGACTAAAACAAAGAATATGAAGTGATCATCAATCTGGGTGTTGATCTGAGTGTTAATATGGACGAGGGAGCACTGATCGGGAATGAACCCGACGTGTACATTGGAGGAGCGTCGATATGAAGCAAGGATCATGAATGAAGCAAGGTGTGGGTCAACTTGAAGGTGTCTCGAGCGATATGGAAGCAACGACTATGCATCAGAGTTGATAAGTGTGCCATCAAATATTGTTGGTATGGTCGTTGGTTGAGTGAGCACGCACTGCAAGAAGTGACACTTGATATGAAGTTCGAGAAGAGTGATCTGAATCTCTATCCTACAAAAGAAAGAGCTATCGAAGGAAAAATGGAATTCAATTCAAACATTGGTGAAGGCACTCTTTCAAACACTAAAGGTGAAACCCTAAATCTTGTTTATACAAAGATGAAGTAAACTTTATTTGGGCATTCATTAAAAACGAGAAGCTATATCAAAAACAAGTAAGATTTTAATTTTTAAAAGGATTATTTTTTAAGCAAGTCGCGCTATTTATTTTGGCATAAAAAGGAAGTGTTTTATTATATTTTTAAAAAAGGTCCTTTGTAAATCCAAGTGGAATGCCAAATATTGTGTGAGATCTTGACCAGATCTCAAAAATGAAATGAATTTATTAATTTGAGTGATGAATTATGGAAAGGGGAAGAATCTGGCTTAGGTAAGTTGTCCCTAGCAGGGGGAACAACAACATTAGCAATTGACAATCAGGCTTCCAATTTCAAAGCCCTATCAGTCCAACAATAACAAGCAATTTCATTCAAGAAAACTTTGTAGAATAATTCAACTCCTACATTTTGGACTTGTTTATGTTCAGAATTTTATGAGTTGCAATTTGTGATACTTATTGTTGTTTCTTTTGTAAGTATCAAATATTGTTCAAATTGAATTATGATTGTAAATGGGTGCATTTTTTGTTGAAGCCAACACCTTTCTATTGAGATGAATTTTTTCTATTGTCGAGTAGGATTATTGTAAGAGGGTGGTGTTGACATGAAGTTTATTTTTTTACCCTTTTATCCTGAAACTTCGCCTTTTTCTAGTCATGGAGCCACCCTTAGCCCTAAAAAAGAGTCAAAAGTCTTTCGATTTTTTTTTTCAGGTTTCGGGATTCGGTTTTTCACGAGGTATGATCTTTAGTTAGCAACTCCAAAGTCTCGGTGTTGAAATCCCAAAAAGGCTTTATATTAAAGTAATAAAACAAAAAAAAAAAGTGGATGTTATAAGTCCCGACGCACATTTCACAAAGTATCATTTAGTTGTGATTAATTAAAATCTTAAACACGATCAACGATTCATTAATCTTTCACAATTCGGTTTTTCTTGTGTCAATGTGCTTTCAAAATGTCGACCCTCGAGCGCCCAATCCCCAAATTTCTGAAAAATAAAAGAAAAGCAATAAATTACTAACCTCGATTAATTAAAGCATTAATACAAGTGATTAGTGCCTAAATTAATCCCATCGAGATTTCGTGATTCAAGGTTTGTTTATGACATACCTCATGGGTACAGGATCCCCGAAATTCCGAAATGCGAAATCACAAATTTTTTAACAAAGTTTAAAACAAAATTAAGTTAGTTTAAAATGGGATTAATAATGACTAAACTACTTTTCGCATTTCGCATTTCAGGATTTGTTGAAAGCAGTCCTTTCGAAACTCCAGTTTGAAATCGTTGATACGCGGCAATATTAATAACGGACAAATGGAGATATTTTTGATATGAAGGCATATCTCCAGGCGTATCTTCCTCATTAAAACATTAATTCCTTATTGCATGTAACAGTACGCTTATCATAAGACAAGATAAAGGCAAATAAACGTTCAATAGTTTGAATTTCATTCTTGTTTTTACAAGCAGGAGTGAGTTGCATTTATCTAGGCTTATATATTTTTCCTTTGGAAACAGGTTTTCAGTCTAGACGCGAACATTATTGCACCTAGAAAGGCACCTAAGAAAAGTGAAGAAACAGATGAAAGCTCAAGCCCAGAAGGAGATGGCGTGTCTGATACTACATCGCATGCCATTGATTCCATCAAATCATGGAGGCAAATTTTCGAAACCTTGGACTACGAAATCAAAAAATTTCCCAATGATTATGAAAACAAATTCTGGGACATAGAAGAGTCTGAACTTCACAAAGTAGCTACGCACCCACGACTCATGACACACAACGATATGATTAGTTAGGCTTTAGGGAGGACAGATGTGCAGACGAGAAGCATTTTGGACAACCAAGGGGTCGTCATCGGCTCTTTCAGACCGGAGCATATACAAGTAATGTATAAATTGTCTCCCAATTCTAAGTACATTTATAATAAAGAATTTGTAAGTGAATTTCAAAGGAAAGAATGCACAGAGGCAGATCAAACATACCCAAGCATAATCAAAGAATGGTGGAAACACCCAACAAATTTCAGGGCTGATACCCATAACATTTATGCCACGGCCTCATTGAATGAGTACATGGTCGATGTGGTTATGATGTTATGTAAACTTTATCGAGAAGAAAAGTCCCACCCATTTCCCTACAGAATGGGTGCCCCTTTTACATGAAGAAGCTGAAGGTTATAGCTTCAATTGGAACAAAATTCTATCAGATAACCTAGCTAAGGAGGTCATGAAGTATCAAACTGCGAGATCCAGTGGCCGACCAGTAACCTTTTACATGTCAGCATATATCATGGACACTATATGTTTCACGACTCCTTTTCCTTTGATGAATTGGAGTTGGAACGCGACATGCACTGAACCTATTCATGAATATCATTCTAATTTGTGGGAAGAAAATGCTAAGGATTATTTTTACGAATTTTGTCATTTCGTGGTGATATTGGTGC
>ML780849.1:421999-432911 GCA_009831015.1 Picea engelmannii | reverse complement strand
TCAATTGGTTTATTGAGGAGAATTTCTCCTATATCAGGGTTTTCAGATGTTCTATCCCTCCTCATGCACTTCCGAAATTCCTCCCTGACAGACTGGTGTGTAGGGAGGTATCTCATCAGATAATAACAGGCGGTATTGGGATAGAACTGAAGACATCTCAAAAGAAGTTTTGGTCAATATTTCCCGTACAGATTGGAAGGTTTTCGCTACTCAACCTGGGTCATTCCAAGGTCGAAGTTGCAACTCTAGAGGAGGTCAAGTTGGTGAATCTTGAACACAGGAAATATGACCCTTATCAAATAGTGGGAAGCCACATGGCTCATTGTGGCATGAAAGTGTTTGAGCATGAGGAATCCCCTCGCGATGACATTTTCAAAGGGGTCAAAACCTATGAGGAGGTGTTAGACAGGGTACACACATTACCACCCAACTTGCAAACCAGTCTTCTAACCTTCCATAGACACAGATGAAGTGGTTTTCCCAAGGCATTGCAAGGCGAAGCAACAACACCTCCTCCAGAACAAGAAAACATTCCCCTAGGCTTTGGACAAAAAGCGCAGGATAAAGTTGACACCGAGGAAAATCCACAGGGGGCTGAAGGATCTTCACAAAACAAAGAAGTCCCACAGACAAATAATCCAGGAGCAGAAACAGAAAGAAGTTCTAAGACACCTCTCGAATCCAGTCAATCTACCCCCCCTTCAACATCTATTATTCATGTTCATACCCCCAAGACAATAGGGGAAATAACATCCATAGAGTTGGGTAATCCCATCACTTCCCTAACCCCTTTACAGTCTTCTTTTAGGCTCCCTCAGATAGGAGTCATATATGCTAGTGACCTCAACCCTATCTCTAGAGAAGAAATACCTCCCTTTGATTACTTCTTCAGTAAAAAGAGGAAGGTTTTATTAAAACAAGAGATGTATATGAGAGAAGGTGGTATGGTAAAGAAACACAGGGTACTGGTAGATGGGCAAAACTTGGAAGAGGGGGATTTCTCTACAGAGGTAGCGAGCTCCATGGGAGCTCTGGTAACGACAAATCTATTCACCGTTGACAATATGAGAACAAGGTTGAAACAAAGTAACCACAGGATAGTCTAGTTGCAAAACCAACTAAAAGATACAGAGAAAAATATCAAATCATAAATAAATAAAGGTCTAGAGCAAGCTAAAGCTGCTGACAAGCAAGAAATTCAATCACTTAAGTCAAGTCTAGACGAGATGAACGAGAAGATGTTGACTAGCCAAATACAAATTATTCGGCAAGAAGAATCAGTAAGACAACTACATGCTAAATTGAATTCAATAAAAGGCAAGGTTATAGATTTGAAAGTTTTTCAGGACCAATCACTGGAAATACATGCGAAGATAGAATCCGAGCAACAGAGAGTAATCTCCCAAGTAGAGATTATTCAGAATTATTTTCAGGAAGTAAGCAATGCTCTTGATAATATTATTTTTAAACAAAAAGAAGCTAAAGCAACAAGGGCCACTTTTCAAAAGGCAATTGTATGTTCAGAAAATGAAGAAGTATCGAAAATTCCAAATCTTTCTGTCACAGAGCAGATCAAAGGTGATATCATGCTCAAGGTGTGGGAAACCAACATAACATAAAATAAGAAAATAGCCAAAGAAATCAAAGACGATTGTGAAGAAATATTTGATTTGTTGGACAAGGAATCATTAGGTATTGGAAGAGACAATTGCACTAGGCAATTAGGACAGATAAACATTGTAAGACACCAGTTGAATTTCAAAGAGAGTTTGAACGAAATTCATATGGAAATTTCACAGTTAAAGGAATTGGATGTTACTCTAATAGACAGGTGGCTAGTGAAGCCAAACTTAAAATTTCAATTTATTAAGTTTGTTGGTAAGGGGATCAAAGACCGGCTTCCAAAAATTCAGAGAAAAATTTATCTATTCGAAGCAAAGGATTTTCCAGAGCCTCCCACAAATTTTGTACACTTTCTTGAAAA
Organism: Picea engelmannii; assembly: GCA_009831015.1. Taxonomy (NCBI): domain Eukaryota; kingdom Viridiplantae; phylum Streptophyta; class Pinopsida; order Pinales; family Pinaceae; genus Picea; species Picea engelmannii. The sequence goes on along the minus strand of ML780849.1, from coordinate 430,927 downwards.
ATGTATTGAATGTATTGGGTTGAAAGAAGGAGACACTTCAATAAAACAATGAAGTATCATTTTGAAAACTTATATTATCGAAACGATAGGAAAATAAAAGATAATCATGCAAACGGTTGAGGTTTTCATTTTTGTAATTGTTTGCCCCTAGGAGTTAGGAAATCACCAACCATCAATGTATGGGTGATCTAGTATAAGTATAATTTTAGGAGACTGAAAAGGGACTTTTTTCTGGGTGCATTGTAAAGAAGAATTGGAAGATATTTTTGAATTAATACAAATACAAATTGAAGATTCCATATCTAGTCAAGTTTGAGTTATGTGTTTCTCTATCGTTTTCATATTTTTCATATATCTCTTTAATGAACTCTTAACTACAATTTAGTACAACCTCTACTGTGGTGATTAATTATTCTTCCAATTTAATCATTTACAGTTTTTCCTCTGTATCCGCTATTAGCAGATACAAGACTTGTAAATGTTTTAGATTTCAATATCATATGCTTCATTAAGAGTTTTTTCCTAACTATTTTCTTCTTTTGTCACAAAGTGAGATTCCTCTTTAATTGATGCCTCACCTTGTTCGACAGCTTTATGTTTTCTTTTCATTTCATGCATATTCCTTTTTCAAAATTTAGCTCAGATACCAGAAATGGACTTTAATTTTGGCATACTATTAGTTTAAAGTTTTGGAGTTCTTCTTACATATTTGAAGCAGAAATAGCGAACCCCTAAAAGAAAACACAAGATTTTATCCTTTCAGTCTTTATCCCTCATGACTATTCCAGTTACAAGACAACCCAATATCGAGCCTAGACGAGCATTGCCTTAAATTTATTTAACACCATCCTACAGACAACAAATAACCAGGTTGAGTTATAACGTTCATGGGCGGTAATTGAAAGAGACATTAGTATCCAAGAAAACTAGGAAGCTAGACAGAGACAGTTAAGGAACTAGCAATAGCCCTTTTCGTATAACCGATTCTTTATCCTTAGTTTTCTCTATCTTTTCGGATGCCTTGATGGTGTACTTTAGAGCCTTAAAGTACAAACTCGGGAACAACAGGTGGAATTACAATAAACCCTCACTCCTACAAGAAAGCAAAGAAGATCCATTCTAAACCTATTTTTTTTTCTTAAATTTCTGCAATCTGCTCACAAAAAAATCAATGAAGTCAATGAAGTTGATATTGATTAGATGATAGATCAGTGTTTTGATCTTCATCTGTGTATGCAGTGTGAAAGTGTACACATCATTCTAGTAGCTTATACAAGTGTTGGATCTCTTCTTGGCCATACTTGTGAATGATGGTCAAGGGAATTTGAGCCACTTGTCCCTGACAGGAAGGAAATCTAAAGTTTTCAGTCAGGTTCCAAGTTTTAGAGCCTGTGAATAGATGATCAAGTATGCAGCCTAGTTCTTGCTATGCAACCTTGTTCTTGAACATATAGATATGGTTTATGGTAATCCTGAAACCATTCATAGTGTTTTAGCCTTGAGCTCTTGATAGTTTGTGGTCATCTTAAAACCACCAATTAAGCAGAATACATGAAGTTCTGCTTGTTACATTCATATTTTTTGAGCCTTGAGCTCTTGATAGTATGTGGGTAGCTTAAAACCACCAAGTAAGCATAAGACATGAAGTTTTTCTTTTATATTTTTGAGCCTTTAGCTTTTGTTAGTTTATGGTCAACTTAAAACCATGGCATTTAGTAGAAGACATCAACTTCTACTAGACATTTGGTTTGTGGTCATCCTGAAACCACCAGATTAGTTTGTGGTCATCATGAAACCACCGGAAGAGTTTGTGGTCATTCTTAAACCACCAATTTAGTAGAAGCCTTCATCTTCTGCTATTTTTTTTCATAGTTCCAAGAGGATCTTAAGCCCTTTGAATATTTTCTTGACACATTACTAGTTGTCAAGAAGTGGCGGTTTTAGGCAAGAACGAACTTATGATTAAGGGGGGATGTTGAAAACTCTCTAATCTTGGTTCATTATCTTACCCTAATGGTCATACTGTTAGAGGACAGTTGTGCAATATGTACTATATATACATTATTGATGTACAAATTATTTGAATTGGTTTCATACCTTTTCCAACAATATTCTTTGTCTTCTTGATCTTGTTGTTAGTTATTTACTTTCTTGGCTATATTCTTAACACTAGCAACATACCCTACTGCTTTAATATGCAAGTATTTTTTTCTCACCGAGGTGTTTTAATTGATAAGTAACAATTCAATAGAACTATCAAGGCTTCAACATATGCTTTCTTAGACCCTACCTATGTCTATGCAAAATGAGGCCAAATTTCTTCTTTATTATGGTATTCAACATTAGGGAGATTCTTAACAATCTAGTGACATGTGGTTGCAAGTGGAACTAGGAGGGGAAGATGTAGTATATATGTTGCATATACACAAAATTGTGTACACAATTTTACTCAACTGTACCAACAATGAACCGCGGTGATTGGAAGGGAATGATGGGTTCAAAACCAATTTGGTGGCATCGTCATTCTCAAAATCCAACCATTCAATATGGAGGAAATCATAAGAGAAATCACATCACACTGAGCATGGTAAATGTGGCTAACCATGGTAAACATTATCTAAAATAAGCAAAAGATTGCAAACGAAATGCATTAGTCTACAATCATTTACGAAGAAGTTCAATATATTCATAGTTGACACTTCAAGCAACTCTGGGAATAATTCCTTCGCTGGACAAGGAGGATCATCAACATAAACATAGGTGGAAGTCACATTCTTGTGGTCGACCTGTTGTAGTCCAAAATTTCTTGGGACTTTTAGTGACATGAATAGCCTATCTATTACGCCAATAGGCGTACACCTATTGGAAATGGCAAGAATCAATGGCCTTTTAATCACACATAGGTTTTTAATGGACATGATTTCATATGCTTGGAATATTCTTGGTCATTACAACAAATTAAAGGTCATGATTTAAAGCATTAAATTCCTTGCATGACAAAAGATGTGTGTTTGTCATTAAAAAAGTGATCAAGGTAATTAACATAACAATGATCAGTTCACAAGTTTTTTAGGTGTTTTACTAGGTTTAAATTTAGGTATATTACTGTGATTTACTTTTTTACAACATTTAAGTTTTTTTATTTGGCGTAGTCATTTTTATAACAAGTGTCTATGCATTTTCTATATGAATATCATTTAAATATATTATTTTACTGATAGTGGGTGGATGGGTGTGGCCTTGTGGATGTGAAATGTGTCAGGATGCGTGTTGAGTTTCAATTAAACATGCATGGTAATGGTGTATTAGAAATGTTACCATTAAGGGTTCCATCGTAATTTTGGGTTTCATGCCGTGTTTCAATTAATCTAGGATGTGAAACGTAATATGATCAAGCATTTCAATTAACTAGGCGTTTCAATTAACCAGGCTATATCTCTTTTCGTGCCCAATTTTTTATAGGTTTGTTATATGCTTTGCAATTGTTGGAGCAACCGACAGTGTTAACTTCGTAGTTGTCGGAGCCATGACCCTATAAATTAACAACAACCATTATTCCTCCTCCTCACCCAGGTGTTGTTCAATAGTTCAACCTCCATAAATGCCTCTCATTACACAGTTTACCCTCGTTGATATGTCCCCACCAGTTACTTTCTCGCCCCTATTTATAATCCCTCGTCCTAAGCCAACCTCTATTCCCTTATCCATGTCCCAACCCCGGCCTATGTATGAAGGAAGGAGATACATGACAATCCTGAAAGGATGAACTTGACCCGAGTGGTTATGAAAGAGATCGTGCTTTCTTCGCATCCAATAAGATCAGGCCCAAATATTTTGCACAACCTGCCGAGGAGGAGGTGTTTTTATCATTTCTTCAACATTTTATGAACTTTTGTCTCTTTGTGTGAACTCTTCTTTAAATTTGTAGATTGTAAGATGGATTTTGCAAATGAATTGTTTATGATGGGAGAGATCCATGGAAATGAATACAATGATGCATTCTTTCAACAACGATCTATTGAAGAATTCCAAACCTTTGTCCCTTTGGTTGTTGATAATATTGTAAACGTGCTCAGCTTAAGCAAGTCTTTTTTTTCCATTCCATGAAAGCTAGGATAAATTAACTTAAAGTAACAGTTGATAATATTGTAAACGTGCTCAACTTAAGCAAGTCTTTCTTTCCATTCCATGATAGTTAGGATAAATTAACTTAAAGTAACAGTTATTTTCCTTTGTCCCTTTGGCTCTCAACTTAAGTATGTCTTTATTTCCATTTCATGAAAGCTAGGTTAAATTAACTTAAAGCAAAGTTAGGATAAATTAACTTAAAGTAACAGTTATTTTCCTTTGTCCCTTTGGCTCTCAACTTAAGCATGTCTTTATTTCCATTTCATGAAAGCTAGGTTAAATTAACTTAAAGCAAGGATAATTTTAATGTTTTGACCTTAAGATTACGATCAAGGTTGGGGTTCTCAGTTTGAGAATGGGCCTTCTGCGTTTTCATTGTATCTCATTAATAAAACCTAAATTCCATAATCAATGGTTTGGGAGAGGAGGGATAGTTATTAATAATGTGTGGTTTCATAAATGGAAAGTCAGGGAAGAATAAACATTTTATTCTTTGGTTGGTAGAATTGCAAAGATCATTATTACTAAATGATTTGAAAACTTTAAAATTATATCAAGGTTAGGGTTTGTATTACTTATAAACATTTAAGATTATTTATTTTGAAAATTTAATAAATGTTAACATAAAAGGGTGGGTAGGAGGAAATATAAAGTAAATATTTAGGAAATATAAAGTAAATATTAATAAATATTTACTCTAGATTTCCTTTATACATATCTAAACTGCCTATCGACGTTCATCATCAACAATTGTGTGGTTGTACTGGTTTAATCTATAGCAAATCAGGCTAAGTATGTCAGAAAATTGTGTAGACTACAGAAAATCAGAAAAATAGTTGGCGGGAAGGTTGATGGAAAGCGGGTGCCGGGAAATGAGACGAGGTAGTAGGGAGAAGTTATGACAGGGTGGCTGACAAAGGTGCAAATCATTTGTCCTTTAAGGTACGCCAATTATTTTAGCCCATTTCATTTCTTGCCGTGGGAAAGAAGTCATGGTATATATATATATATATAAGCGCTAGTGACGTAACAAAAAAGATTTTGGAAAATATAAAAGTAGCTTTCATCCTTGCACCAGTGGTCTAGTGGTAGAATAGTACCCTGCCACGGTACAGACCCGGGTTCGATTCCCGGCTGGTGCATCAAAACAGTTTTTCCCCTTTTCGATTTAGGTTTTGAGCTTGGTTGAAGGTTTATGTTCTGTAGCTGAGTCTGAATCTGAATTGTACAATATTTCACAAACAAAGCAATTTTCCATTTAGGTTTTGAGATTGGTTGAAGGTTTATGTATATTGCTTTTGAAAGAATCCCGTGCATTCTCATATTGTGTCTCTGTAGATGACTCTGAAGAATGTACAAATATTTCACAAACAAAGCAAGCCGCCCTTAGTAAAGAAGTAGAATATCCTTCTAAAACACTGAGCGTCAATGTCGTTGTAGTATAGTGGTGAGTATTCCCGCCTGTCACGCGGGTGACCCGGGTTCGATCCCCGGCAACGGCGTCAATATTTGCTTCAACTGATGCAATCTGCATTTCTGTTGAGACGCAAGACGGACACCAAAAACTGTTTTTTCTAAATTTCACAAACCATATTTTTATGGTATCAGTTTTGTCAGAAAATAGTCCTTCCTCTAATTTTGAATTCCTAGTGCATTGTTCAGGACAGTAAAAAGGATTTTATTCTTGGTGTTTGAGTATTGTTAGATAGTTATATAGAATATTATACTTTGATGGCTAATTTACATGCATAGTTTTGGGTTTTGCTTCCTTCAAAATTGTGTTGGGTGGTTGTTAGGCTATGGGGTTAGTTAGACTTTATCGTTCCTATCATGTGTGCATGGATAGATGTCACAATTGTCGTACAACTGAAGTTGCATGGAGAGGAAGTTGCATGGAGAGTAGGTGAAAACCCTAGGCTTGTTTCTTTCATGGGTTTCATTTCATTCCTAATATTCATAGTCAACTCCAATTTAAAAAGAAATAACATATTATGGGGTTAGTTAGACTTTATCGTTCCTATCATGTGTGTATGGATAGATGTCACAATTGTCGTACAATTAAAGTTGCATGGGGAGTAGGTGAAAACCCTAGGCTTGTTTCTTTCATGGGTTTCATTTCATTCCTAATATTCATAGTCAACTCCAATTTAAAAAGAAATAACATATGTTGACACTATTGTTTTGATGATACTATGATTTTGATTTGGTCTTGATTACTGTTTTTTTTTCAAAATTTTGAAATATATTTTCTAAAATGTTGCCAGCCTAGAAATATTTTGCATTTGCATGCTTCTTTCCCAAAAATTACTTTAATGGTGTACAAGTTTAGACTATGGGATTAGCCACATGCAAAGATCATTTTGTGGGTGGATGGATAGATATCATAAATTTGTGCATAGTTAAGTTTTTTGTGGAGTCCAAGGCAAAAATTGAATTAGTGAATGTTTATGAGTCCAAGCTACATGCTATGATTACGGTGTGGATGTTATGTTCTCAAGATCACCATGTGCATATAATCATTAAGTTCATTTATGTAAAAGCATGTATGAAAATGAAATATATTAAATATAATATCTACAAAAAAATTGGTAAATAAATAAAAGTAAGTTATGATACCACAAGAGGGAAAGAGGAAGAAATCCAAGGGATAATATTATAACAATGGTGCCCATGCACTTTGTACAAGTGTTTCCCTTTATCATTTGCAAGCATATGTGGCAAGTGATGTTGACCACTATTAGTCACATAAATTATAGTAACATGTATAATTATATTAGAACTTCAAAAACACCAATATAAATCATCATTAAAGATGTAAATTATCACATGTATAATGACATTAAGCATTTATCATATAAATTGAGATTCCGACAACTTTCATTTGGAAAAATATCCATAACCAATATTTATAGTTGTTAAGTACCATGTTAACTCTCCTCCCAACCAAGAGTGAGGATGCAAAAGTTAGCTATTAAAATGATTGTTCACAACATTTTGAGAATATTAAGTTGTTTTTTAATCTTAATGTCAGAAAGGTTCACAAAGAATATAGGTGTAAAAGTAGCACTCTATGATGCTAATGTAATTTAAACCCAACTATTAATATCAATTGAAAAATAAAACCTTCAAATCAATATGCATATGCAAAGAGAAACAATATATAAATATGAAATTAAACTTATTGTTTTCCTTGTGTGATTTGCAGCCTATGGGACTCTCTAGAAAAAAGTGTATGGTAACAATTCCAATGATCCATGTAATTTTTATATCTTTCTTGATCTAGAAGGATCTCGATGGCCACCCACCTATTCTAACTAGCTCAAAACAAGTTTTTGACCACCTACTATTTTTAGCAATTTTTCGGGTCCCAAACTTTTGGGGCCATTTTGAGGGCCTAAACAATGTTTTTAAATGATCAGACACCTCAATTAGAGTTATAGTAGGCTCTCATTGAGCCCCCCTAAATGAATCTCCTCATCAATACCTTTCCAATGGGATATCATGCACCCTAAATGAAGATCGTATGCAAAAGTTACGACCCCGAGAAGTTGATGTACTAACTTACCCCAACGTGACCCACATGACTTTTGGTGCTTCATCTTTTAGGGTTAGGTTTTTGGATGTCTAGGGTTTTGGCATTCATTTTTATTGTTAAAATTCCTTTAGAGCCTCATTGTACTCATCTTCTTGTGAATGAGCGTAATCGTCACATCTCTTCTCAAAGATAAGCTGCCACCATTCTAGCAAGCTTGTTTTCACTTTACATTTTACAGTCCTCAACATATTTCTTATTTAATAGAAGTGAATTTTTATTGTATCTCTGTTATTGTTCACTATGTCTCTGTGTTAATATTATAAATCCATGTTTTCATTTCATTATGCTCATAAATCTGGATCAATGGCATTAGAGCGGTCTGCTCCTTGTCATTTTTTAGTGCATGTCCCCGACTGTAACACCCTGTTTCCCCCAGCTTGTAAATATAACTAGACTGGCTAAGAACTATGGAAAACTCATAAATGTGATTATGTGATGTAAATGGACCTTGAGGAAGAGGTCAATGAATGTGAATAACATTTTGAATTTATTGCAGGACTGTTGACAGGGGATGTGCAGAAAAAAAGACCACGATGGCGATGGAGGGCACCTGGAAAGGTGGCGTTAACTCCCACCGAGAATTAATATCGTATTTGGACTCAACTGGCCCGGAGAACCAAAAGCAGCTCGTTGGCCCTGAATTTAATGCCTTGCAGGCTGGCAGGTTGATGGCTTAATGAGCGATGGGAAGGTGAACCGCCTATCTGTAGAGCCGTCATGCCTGATCAGCGCGAGGGTAATCGTGCCACATGCAATCTCGAAAGAGGATAAGGCATGGGGAAGAAGCGATTGGAGGGGGCAGACGCGAGGGGAACTCTAGCATTACGCAGAGTGAGTGATAGCAGAGAGGAAGGATTGCAACCTTCACTCCTGGTCACTGGCAGACAAAGAGATGCAGTCTCACAGCAATGTGGTCTCAGCTCGGGGGTGGCTAGTGGTAAATCCGCTGGGAGTCGCTACGCCTACGGTTGGGTGGAAGCGAGCACCCCTCTCAGCAGTTGCACACACTCCTGGTGTTATTTCTAATAAGTGTTTTACATATTGCATCTTGAAATTCATATATTGACGTATATGTTCATAAACTGTGAAATTGTGAACAATTGCAGTAAAGAATGTTTGTGCAGTGTTTTGGTAAGAAAGGGTAGATATATGCTTATAACAGAAAATGAATGAATTGGCTTATGATTGATAAATGAATTTAATTA
>ML780849.1:378974-401394 GCA_009831015.1 Picea engelmannii | reverse complement strand
GGACCTGGCAATTTCTCTGGTGGACGTAGCCCACATTGGGTGAACCACGTAAATCTGTGTCTCTCTTGTATTGTGTGTCTTCTGTGTTTTGTTTCTGCATTTGTTTTATTTTATTGCTCCGCGGTCCTGTTTTTCTAACAATTTACGACCCTGGGAAGTAGATGTACTAACTTACCCCAATGGGGTCCACATGACTTTTGGCGCTTCATCTCCTATGGTTAGCTTTTTGGATGTCTAGGGTCTTTAAATTCATTTTTATTGTAAAAATGCCTTCAGATCCTCATTGCACTCATCTTCTTGTGAATTAGCGTAGCTGTCACATCTCTTCTCAGAGATAAGTTGCCACCAATCTAGCAAGTTTTTTTTTTCAGTCTACATTTTACAGTTTTCAACATATTTCTTATGTAATAGAAGTCAAGTTTTATTGTATCTCTATTATTCATTATTGTGTCTTTGTTTTAATATTATAAATTTGTGTTTTCATTTCGTTCCGCTCATAAATTTTGATCATTTCTCCATCAAATTATTAAAATAATAAACATTTAAACAAAATAAAAGCCATAACATGATGGTTTTACAAATATTGTAATCATCTATAATTTATTACATGACTATTTGAAGAAATGTTTATCTCATTAATCTAAAGTAAAAAACAAATGTACATTTTCATGCTACAACCAATAATCCACACACATTAGTGGGTACCTTTATTTCAGAACACCTTTGTTGTCGACTTTTGTAGTAGTTAGATTCTTTTCTTGATAAGCAGGGTAGACTATATCAATCACACCTTAATATTTAATGGGTGTAGAAATTTTTCTTAGCTATGACTATGGTCTCCGATCCTTTCCCTTTCTTAAGGATTCCAATCCATGTTTTGAATATGGAAGGATAGATTGATGTTCAACTTGTAAAATATTCTTCTAAGTTTTACAAGAGTACCAAAATCTAAACCTTTCTTCCACACCTACCGTTAGGAGGACAAAATTTCCATATCTTATGCATTTCCATGAAGTTAGTCACCATATTCTTGTGATAATTCCTCAATGAATGATAATGCACCTTCCTCTGCAAATAAAACAAAAGGAGGAGCAAGAATATGCTTCCATTTGTACTTGAAATGTTGGCAAACATAAACTTATAGTCAGAGCGAGTGCATATCTTCTGTCACATAGTTCAGAGAGTTTGATACCGATTTGTTGATTGCTTGCATCAACCACACTTTGAAATTCAATGAGGTTTTAAGTAAGTTATAATTATAGTTTACTCCAAAATATAATGTAGACATGTAAAGACGAGGTCCATATGCAAAGATCTAGACCTTCAAATATAACAGAAAACACTAAGTAGGGTCAACAAAAATCTACATACAATATTCAAACAACATAACAAGTTGATTAGATAAAAAAACAACATATTGACTTATTAACAAGAAAAGAGATAAAATGGTATATTAAAGATTAGTTTTTAATGTTTTTCATTGGAAATCTCTTGACATCTGCAGTCACAATTAAAACATCATTTTTTCATAATTTATCTCAATCATTTTTTACTAATCCCTCTTGGATAGAGACATTTACCCCAAGAACCACACTACTAACACTCGGATAAAGATCTAATGATTGAAAATAATGATTAAATAAAGATGAAAAAATAATTGTTTATTTTTATTAATACACCCCAAGAACTAAGAGCAACAATGTATTGCACTAAAAACATTGGAAATAGAAGTGTTAAAGGAAAGATAACAATTTAAAAAACTAGACTTGCTAAGTTCAGGCTAACCAATGGGCTTTGTACAATTTGATAGAAGGAAGCAATAGTCCAACACATGCAACCTCGAAATTATGAAACCAATGGGTAGGAACTCGTAAGGGAATAGGCTTCTTCAAAATATGCAACCTTACCACAAAATAGAACAATTACAAATCCTTTTCATTAAAATTCAACACCAAAAAGTATATGCCTTCTACAATTACCTAGAATATAAATAATCAACATCATTACATTGGGTTAACAACATACAATATAGTAATAAAAATAAAATTGAGAGAAAATCTATGACAACCAATATTACAAAGACACGAAAATATCCCATTTGTAAAAGCTTGCACATTAACAACTTGAGAGTTTCCAATTGGCCCAACATGCATTGAAGGAGGAAGATCAACGAGAGAAGCTTGTGCATATGTAATATAACAATGCAATTTTGATTAGATCACATCATTGTATCAAAATAAATCGCATTACATGTATCCAAACTTTGGTTACATCAAATATATATGGCATAGTAGGGGAAGTGGAACGTCATTGTATCTGTTTACATCATCGGGTTGAAACCACAACTGTGGAATGTTGCACATCTATAAACATATGAAAACTACAAGTAAAAAATGAGGATGGATACACAAAAAATCATAAATAAATTAATCTTCTCACTCAATATCACTTATCGAGGAAAATAGGAGGTGCATTATTTGAGTGAGGACGTGCCCGTCTGTTGACATATGAAAAATAGAATTGTTCATATTTAGAGGGATGGACATTTAAATCAATTTTTAAACCTATATTTCATTTGTTTCTTCTCATTTTATTTGTAGGGATGATGAAATTCTTATTTCGCTTGAGAGATGACTCAAAAGAACTCAACCCAAATATGAGGTTAAAATCCAAGATGTGTCAATTATTGGCCTCATCGAACATCCTTTTAATTAGGCCCACCACCTCTCAGGTGTTGGTTAAAGTAGCGGGAGGACTATTTCGAAACACATCTAAGTATCCCAACAATTCCTCCCTAGCCAATGGAAGTGCCTCATCCTCTTGATCAACACTTCTAATGGCCACATGAATTGTATCAATATTTGCATCAATCATTAGTGTCTCCATAATTATCTTAGGAGGATCATTGAATACATCAGGTGTTGCATCATCAAATATATTAGGATTTGCATTCTGATCCAATAATGGCTCTGATCCCTTTGACAAGAAGTACAACCACTCCACTTTTATGGCATACTTGTAGGTTTTTCTATGGATATACCATGGACATTCTCACACCATACAATTCCTATGATACTAGGTCACAAGGTATTTTTTGTTATGATTGGTTTGACTCTTCACTTAATACACATGGGATATGCTTTCATGGGGCCAACAATCATCATCTAGAATTCTTCTATCTTTCTCCATTGATGATTTAAATAACTTCTCCTTCTTGTGGTTATTCAAATATCCTCCTTCTTTCATAATGTCTTTGTATTGATGATATGGTTGTACATTTTTCGAGAGCATATACAACAACCAATTCATTTTACGGACATATTTATTTCTTCAATCAGATAGAAATTTGAACTTCAATAAGCTATGGTATGCCTCCATGGAATGTTTTGTCTCTTGATTTGCATGGAGGAAATCATGAAAACCTTTAACCCACATCCCTAATTGAAAGAACTAAGTTAGTGCAAAGATAATCTTTATGGAAGAAAAAAAACAAACAAGAAACTAGAGTATGTGAAATTACAAAGATTACTACCTTCAACCCAAGTGGTGTGAAAATAATCCAATAACTTCTCATCAATTGTAAAATCAGTGAAAAAGTTATCCACATGCTTGACCACTGATTCAATATTAGGAAAATACTTCATGATATAATTTAATCTATTGATCATTGCATTTGTTTGATCTGAAGTAGAGACCAACTTATAGATATTTTTTTCCATGCCCTCCATAAGTGCCAAATACACAATATCACTTGACACTATGTGTTCCTTCTATAAGATTCAATGTATTTATGTGAGATATTCTTACATAATAAATACAAGTCACAAACAAATCAATTGAAAGTTACCTCAAAGCATCGATTTCCACTAGTGCATCATCGACCATGAATGCATTGAATTCCCAATTGGGGCGAAATTGATAACATATGTTCATCAATGACTCCAACCATGTAACAATATTAGATGATGTATTTCAAGATGTCACAACCCATGAAAATTGTACCCCACTTTGTTGTGTATCAAATGTCACAAGTGTGTACAATTGATACAGTGATATTCAATCAAATTCAAAATCAAAGTTTAAGCTATCAATTACAGTGAAGCACAACCCAAACAACCATTTTTTAATGAATCATTCAAATTCACCTTACCCCATATTTTTTGGTACTGAAAGTTGAATCCATTCCTATTAAAATATCGTGAGATAGTTTGAACATTGTCTCTGACATATATTTTGTTTTAATTCCAATTATAAAAGGAACATTTGGACCATTAGGCTCTTGAAAAAAGAAAAAATCATCCGATTCTTTTTGATACCATATCATGTTAACACTCATTTCATCTTTCTTGTGAAGTCGATAATTTTCCTTCATCAAGAAATTATAAATATTTGCAACATCTTTCCTGGTTAAGAAAAAATATCTACCATGATCTCTCAAATTCATGTCAAGATGTTGTTGAATGTGATTGTTATATACAACATTAATTGACACTTCCATAAAGTAGCAATTTTCTACAAAAAAGACAATTTCTCTTGAAAGCCTTGTTGAATTTTTGTCTCAAGCAATTAACTAGATTAATGTTCTTTTACTTTTAAAAAATTAGCACAATAAATTCATGTAAAGGATCACTGAAAGAATAGAATCAACAACACACACAAGATTTACCCTGGGAAAACCCTCTAGGGGAAAAACCCAACAAACTTCCTCAATATAGATTCAACAACCAAGAAAAATGCCTCTCTCCAAGAGAGAACTAACAAAGCATAAGATCCTTCTCAAACCCTTGACTAGGGAAGAGTAGCACACCACATAACCAAGATATACCCAAGAGATAGACCAAGATCCTCCACAAAGTTACCTCCTAGATGTAGTAGTGTCTACCTCCAAGACTTGCGTACTTCTCTTCTTGACTCAAGAGCTTGTGTTGTGTGTGTCTTCAAATGAGGCGCTAGCCTCCCTTATAAACAGTAGTTTGGCCAGCCTAAAATTAGGTCTGGGTTGACCTGCCACTTTATCCTTTTATTTTACATTTTTTTATTAAGGCACAATAGGGCCGACTTTTACAAAGTCACAATAGGGTCATCTTAACAAATATAATATATTAATATTATTTAGGGCTTTGTCTTGGTGAAATACAATAATAATATCTTCTGAAGCGACTCAAACTTCAACACTCCCTCTTAGAAGGGAAGGTATTCTTCTCGTCACGATCATCAACACTGCTTCTGCGCTTCTGTACACCTAGTCATTGTCTTGTTGTCAATCACATATCTATATATCATAGGAATTTCTGCACTTTTACTGGAGTAGCATACTAGTTTGCGTTGGAGTAGCATACCAACCTGCGTTGGGGTTAACATACCATCCTACGTTGGAGTATCATACCAACCTGCATTGGGGTTAACATACCAGCCTACGTTGGAGTAGCATACCAACCTGCATTGGGGTATCATACCAGCCTGTGTTGGAGTAGCATACCAACTTGTTTCACTAGGGTAGCATACCAGCCTGCATTGGATTAGCATACCAACATGTGATCGGGTAGCATAACAACATGTGTTGGAGTACCAACCTGCGTTGGGGTAGCATACCATCCTACGTTGTAGTACCAACATGCATTGGGGTAGCTTCCACTACTGGGGATCTCATCACTTCCCTCTACTAGGGATCACTTCCCACTACTGGGGAACACATCTCACTACTGTAGAAAACAATCACCTCTCACTACTGGAGAATTCTTTATGGACCACTCTAAGCTTGTATCTGAAATACTCAAACTCAACTTTGGGCATGGGTTTGTTCAATACATCTGCTACATGTTCGTCGGTGGAAATATACTGGAGCTTTAATGCTCCCTTCTGTACCATGTCCCAAACATAGTGGCACTTGATCTTGATATGATTGGACCTGTCATGACACACTAGGTTCTCTGACAACTTTATGCAACTTTGGATTAAACAATCCTCCAACTCGAGATTAAACAAACATGCAATCAACTTCCAAAGCCACACTGCTTCGCCACAAGCTGACCATGCTTCCACATACTCTTCCTCTGCAGAACTAAGTGCCATGCAAGTATGCTACCTATTGAGCCATGAGATCACAGTTGATCCCAAACTAAAGAAACATCCGGATGTACTTTTCTAGTATGTGACATTTCATGCCCAAACTAAATATGTGTAGCCCTCCAATCTTATCTCGCGATCCGAGATATATCTGAGTCCAAAATCAATTTTACCCTTTAGGTACCTCATCACATGTTTTTCCGTAGAACATGTCTAGGCTTAACCATGTACTGACTCAATATTTTCATCGCAAAATATATATCTGGTCTTGTGTTCGTCAAGTACGTTAATGAACCAATCATCTTCCTGTATATGGTGGCATTCACTATCTCTAAAGTTGTAACACACAAAAAATTCAAGTTAGCTACCATCGGTGTAGATATGGCCTTACAATCTAACATACCAAACCTCTTCAAGATCTCCACTACATATTTTCCTTGGTTAAGGAAAGTCACATTTAGTCTCTTCCATATCTCCAGACCTTAGAAGTAATGCAACATGCCTAGGTCCTTCATCTCGAAATTTGCAACAAGTTTCCTCTTACCATCAACGATGAGCTTCTCACCTCTTGTTAGAAACAAGTCATCCCCATACAATAATAGTAGCACTGGTCTACCATCCACAACCTTGAAGTACAGGTTGGAATCTGCTTTACTCTTGGTAAATCCCAAGCTCATCAAGAAACTGTTTGATCTAACATATCATGTCCTAGGTGTCTTCTTAGGCCCATACAAATATTTTTTCAATATGCAGAGATGAGACTCCTTATCATGTATCTTGTGGCTACTCTATGTATACTTCTTCTGATTACTGGGGAAAGTGTCTCATCATAGTCTTCTACCTCTTGCCGGGAGAATCCTCTAGACACAAATCAGGCTTTGTACATCTCTATGAATAGTCCTCAAGAGGTTGCTCCTCCTTATTGGATCATGAGGGTTGACTCCCTCTAAACTCTATCTCCTTCTGAGCTGGTACTTGTTGGGGCCACCTGCCTCACCACTAGTGGAGCCATCTGCTCCTCATGATATGGCTTGTCAATGCTATATGGATTTTCATCCCGCAAAGTGTCACGAGACTATGCTGGTCTCTTCCTAGTTACTGCAATGATTCTGGGTAGGCCCTTTTGTCTCTACTAACTCCTCTTGATGATTTGAAGAGTTATCAACTCCCCTAGAGGGATTTGTTATGTCATCTTTGGAGCTTTATGCTCCTCATGATCAGTCTCCATATGAGATGTTATGTATCTTGCAAAAGTAACTTCTTCTTCTTCCTCTTTGGTACATGGATGTATACGGTCATGTATACAACTTGGATAGTCTGCTCCATCTCTCAAACTAGAGACCATCTAATATGTTTCCTTCTGCAACCATCACTATATCTTCCCTCATAGTTATCACCTGTGACCTTCCCAGAACAAGAACAAGGGAGAAACAATAGACAAGATTAATACTCTCTATAATAATAATAAAAACAATAGCAAGAACAATCATCAAAGTAGCTCCTTTAGAGCTATCACTTTTGACCTGCCTGAAACAAGAGCCAAAAATAAGAAATGAAAACAACACTCTTCTAGTGTTGTGATCAATCATTCCTCCATGGTAACCTGGAAACAAAATAAGAAGTTTATCCTAGAGGAAATGTTAGTTTTATCTAGTAAATAATTACAATAAGCATTTATATCAATAGTGCTCACATGCTACCAAGTATTCATTGTATCTAACAGTAATAGAACTTTTCAAATATTTCTATCACAAATATAGTGTTTACTTGTAGTGTAGAATTTATCAAACTTGATATGTGCAAATTTGAATCTTGTCAATTTAATCAATCAAACCTGGAACCTGGAGTCTTGTCCTCAAGAATGAGTGTTGCTTCTTTTCTTCAGAGTCTCCTTCACTCAAGATGGCAATTGTTATCTTCAACCTGTCCCATGTACCGAGTCTTCTTCTTGTACTTTGCTTTGGCCTCATCTTCATCAAGTTATGGGACTTCTTCTTTTACAAAATCTTCCAAATCATTCTCTTCTAGAATGAACATTATTCTATACTTCCATGCTTGGAAGTTGTCAGCCCCTTCAAGCTTCTCATCAAGCTTGGTAATGGTAGTCATCCTACCCATAAAAAGTAAAATAAAAAACAAATTTTCAATATGTGGATCTTAGACCTTACCAGAGAGATTGTTGATACAAGGATGAGTTTTGTCACAAAATCTACAGAAGTTGCAACTAGACCTAGGGTTTATGAGGAAACCCTAATTTTCCAACTTGTAAAATTTTGAATTCTAGTCTAGGGAATAGATTCACCCTGCCTAGGTGAGTTCCTAGGTGTGCTCACTTTCTCCAACGACCTCCTTAAATAGGAAAAATGTCACACCTAGGGTTTATGCAGTTGTAACAACTGCAACATCAGTTGTAGTTTACCAAATTTTGTCAAACTGAGAATTTACGTACAGGAAGAGGTGCGCTAAGGTTAGAAGACTCTTCCTATGATCTTAACTTCTTCAGTGAGTTATTATGTGCTGTGAAAATGCCTTCTTTCAAGACCACTCTGATACCATGTTGAATTTTTGTCTCAAGCATTTAACTAGATTAGTGTTCTTTTAATTTTAAACAATTAGCACAATAACTGCATATAAAGGATCACTTAAAGAATAACATCCACAACATACACAATATTTTCCCTGGTAAAACCCTCTAGGAGAAAAACCCAACAAACTTCCTCAATATATATTCAACAACCGAGAACAAAGCCTCTCTCCAAGAGAGAACTAACAAAGAAAAAGATCCTTCTCAAACCCTTGACTAGGGAATATTAATGCACTACATAACCAAGATCCTCCACAAAGTCACCTCCTAGTTGCAGTAGCATCTCTCTCTAAGACTTGTGCACTTCTCTTCTTGACTCAAGAGCTTGTGTTGTGTGTGTCTTCAAATGAGTCACTGGCCTCCCTTCTAAATAGTAGTCTGGCCAGCCTAAAATTAGGTCTAGTCCGACCTGTCACTTTATCCTTTTTTTTTACTTTTTTCTTCTCAAGGAATAGTAGGGTCGTCTTAACAAATATAATATATTAATATTCTTTAGGGTTTTGTCTTGGTCAAATACAATAAGAATATCTTCTGAAGCTACTCAAACTTCAACAAGCCTATCTTTATGCAAGGACCTAACCTTGTCAGATGTGTCATGTCGACCATGACAAGGCCATCCTTCCTCCTCTTTATGCTCATATGTGTTGTATATCAATAGTATTATCTCAAGGTTCTTATTTAAAATATTCACAATAAAGTGGCATCGACATCCATTCTTGTTCACGAATGAGGCCCTGTGTTTATTTGGACACTCTCCTCTTTTGTCTTTCGGGTCATATGAACATGAGTAACTTCAATAAAAATTACAACACCTTAGTACAAAATGATATATATCCACTCATGAATAATCATTTGTGATCATATGTATGCTAAGTCATAAGATGCATGCCCCAACTAAAATAAAAACAAATTTAGAAATACAAGATCCATATGACTATGAAATACTTACAACTCATATTGCATGTGAGTGGTATCTCTTTGTGTTTTTTTTTTAACAATGAGTACGAAAGTACAAGGAGCGTCAGGATTGGTTTCCTCCCCTCTAATAAAATCAAGAACTCTACATGAAGGGATTCATGCAACACAATCAAATAAAATACTGTCTAGTCTATATACTTTACTCTAGGTTAAATCTCTACCAAAAAGAGTCAACCTGTATTTTAGGTCTCGAACCTCAAGGCCCATTGTAATCTTCTATTTTTTTCCTACACATTTTGTATGAATCTTGAAAAACAATGTGGCCTTTCGTTAATAAAAATGTACAATGAATTATCAAATAATTTTAACACAAAAGAGGTGTTTGCAAGAATAATGAATAGAAAAATTAAGAAACACCATCAAAGTTCAATTCATTTTCCACCTGTTTTGGAGCTATAGTTCTTATGAGATTCATTCTCATGTGAATCTCTAAATTGTAACAATTTGCATTCAGGCACATGGGCTAAGATGTATTTATGTAATTACGTGTTAGATTTCTATTCCGACATTTCATTATTGTTGATATTTAGATTAATCCTTCCTTATTATATATCAATGAACAACATTCTACTCAATTCATGTTGTTATATCACTTTCTGTGCAACCCATTACTCATGTTATTTTGGCCATAATCTCTTGTGGGCCTAATGATGGAATTCATCTCTTTCCATGTTTATTATTACATATTTTTTCAAAATATGATAGGACATCATTGATCACAGTGGGAAAAATTATATTCTATCCATCATAATAAGGACATCGAAATCAAGAGGATAATACAATATTAAACCACAAAAAGAAAAACACCAAAGATATATAAATATGATATACTAGATTAACAACATGGTTGGCACAAAGCATTTTTGGGGTTTGGAGAACACAAAATTTTGCATCGACAATATTACAAGTTGTATATAGAACTTTCAACAAAGATATCAATGTCAAACATGATTGAACACCATTGACCATCAAATGTAGAACATCAATTGCATTCAAATACATGATAAAGAGAGATTGATTTTGAGTTCTTAATTTGGTAGTGCACATATCCAATTGTCTAGGTCAAATAGCTCCATGAGCACAACAAAATACTAGAAAGGAGAAACATATTAGATTCAACTACATATAATATCTATATAGAAATTCCCATAAGAAGGACATACCAATTAACAAAAGTAGAGAATGTGGGAAAATAATATATACAAACTATGCATAGCAATTCAAACAATAGGAACATCAAAATCAACACGAGTATGCTAGACTTTGTAGCAGTGTTACATACAGAGTGCATATAGATTACAATGTTAATAGTAAAAATATCTTGTGCTTAATGTTTCTTTAAAATACCACCCCAAAATAGTATGAGAATTATAAGTGCATTTACTTGTTCCAACATAAACGCCCTATTATATCAAATGTAATTCAAGCTAATTCAAATGGCTATGTCAAAATGTAATTGAATTATGATATTGTAATAGTGAAACAATCAAAAGAATACAACACCAGAAAGAAGGCACATTGTGAATATACGAATGTGGAACCGACAATCCTAAAAGGTTAAGAAAATCAAATGCAACAATGAATATACATATCAAACAATTAACGAAACAACAAAGTAAATGGAATATATCTTGGGGTTTTTGAGATGGAATATGTGTGTGTATGTGGAGAGAGAGAGAGAGAGAGAGAGAGAGAGAGAGAGAGAGAGTCAATCCAAAACAACATTTTCTCAAGGGATAGAGAAAATATTTTATAGTCATGAATTGAAAACAAATAGAGAATTGGTATTTTACAGTGATAATGAATTCATAATGGAGAGAGAACACATTTTTTACAATAAGGGATGGAATATTTCTAAAACACATGATCCCCAATTTCTCTATCATACTCCTCTATATCTTTGAGACCTAACCATTATGAAATTTAGTTTATTATCACCAATGCCAAGAAAAATTCTCTATCATACTCCTCTATATCTTTGAGACCTAACCATTATGAAATTTAGTTTATTATCACCAATGCTAAGAAAAACAATTACTAGTTCTATTAATCATTAAGAATGAACAAAGTTGGCTTCAACACTAGTGGAAGAGTTTTTAGTACATTGATTGAATTCTCATATTCACCATGGTCTGCTTGTTTATGTATTCCCAAGCCACTGTGAGAATATAGGTTCCTAATAATCCCTAAGCTAGCCAACTCAAAATCAAACTAAGGGTCCCTATTTTAATTTTACAAATCCTTGTAAATCTTAATTCTTCATCATGTTCCATTTAGTATCATACTTTGTAAAGAATAAATTGTACCCTCATTTTTAATTAGCAATTTTTTTTGTTTAGAATATTGTTAAATGTAGTCAAATAACAACTATTGTCTACAAAAAAATTCAATGACAATTATGGAACTTTAATATCTTTGAGTACCTTTGAACTTCATGATTTATGTTTTTGTTCTTGGCCATATATTTATTATTGATTAGAAATTTGGCTTGGATTTCACAAGAGATTCTCACGGATCTTATGTGGTTGCAAAATAAAAAGTTAAAATTATTGATATTGCCAATTCCTCACATCATCCAAGGGTAGAATTTTACATTGTGACTTCAAGTGGGAGCAACTTGGATAGGTTTAGGGGCTACATTGAGTGTGAGAAGTTGGATAATGATTTACATGGAAACAATACTCTAAAATGAGAGGCAAATGATGATATTGCACATATGACACATATAGCCATAGAAGTTTAAAATTCCTAGTTGACTCAAAATATGCAATCAGAGCTTGGAAGTCACATGTAAGATAATGGACTCGCTATTCACATCCACTACAAGTTGGGTGGTCTCAATCATCAAAATAAACATTGCCTTAACAAATTGTGAAGACAACTTTCAAATATCAGAGAATCTTGAAAGACAATTAGATGTTAGATATCCATCAAATGTCAAATGCACCCTAACCAAACCATGCCAAAAGTTGTAAATACATAGCCTCATGTTTATTCTTTGTTTCAACTTTCCATGCAAATAAGGTGAAACAAAGAAGTGATAGGATTCTTATGATCAACTTAGTTCTCATGAAATTCCTTTTCTAGCATTGGAGTACCTTGTTTAATTGTTATAGGCTTGAGCTACTCTGATTTTATAGAATAGTTGTCATTGCATTTTACAAATAATCCAAAGTTCAATGTATAGAACCATTTCTAGTTCTTAAAGCATCAACTTCTTGAGTAGATGTTTCTATCTTCTTTGTTGTCATCTTGTTATATTACACAGGAGATCCTTGAAAAACTTAATTTCTAGTCCTCTATGCCCCCAACATTCAAAATTTTCTATGATAGCACAAAATCTAGGAAAAACCATAAAAATAAAAAATAAATCAAATAAAGAAGAAAATAAATACAACCATGCCCACAATACCAAGAAACTCAAAGCCAAATATGCTAAAAGAAAGATTAAGAAAATTCTTTCAAAAATCATTCCATTAAATACACCCACTACATAAATGTTGAGATTAATGTAGATTATTAAATATTTTCATCTCTTAAACAAACATTTATTATATAATTATATAATTATTTGCATGGTACTTGAACTTCTTTCCATTTGGGTGACATCGTGCCCCCATTTCTCTTAGTAGGTTATCTTCTCTGCTATATCAAATTATTTTTTATAAAAAAACATTTATGTGATAAAGACTTCCATTTATGAGAAGTAAAGGTGCATATTTAAAGTTTACATGAATTTCAACTTCAAACAAATAAACATAATCTATATAGTTTACCCTCCTTGTAAACAGACTGCTTTTCCATTCATAACAAAAGACTTAACCAAAATAGGTCCCAGAGTGTTCACCATTTCCATCATAATTACATTACATAAACTGAAATTTAAAGTAGACAACCCACCTTAAACAAAAGTCCAAAACCATCAAGAGATGCATTTTAAAAATTTAAAATAAAAGAGAGTTGGCATAAAATTATAGTGGGAAAGGGATGTTCAAAGGAAAGATATCTAAGGTTATGGATGTTCATGACATTCTCATAAAGCCACATTAAGACCTCAGAAAAATCCATAAAAGCATCACTGGGAAAACATTGTTTAGGGATTGGATTTCTCATGTGAAATAACAAGAAAAAAATCCCTTTCTTTTCTCCTCCCTCAATACCTTTACAAAGGTAATAATGTTTTTTACTTGATTTGAAAATAAATCCCTCGGAAGATATAACATCATATTGGGTTTTGAAGCTTAGGCTCATAGTTTGATCGAGGAAACAAGCGAGCCACTCACTTATCAGACTTTCGTTAGTGAGATAGATGCTCTACCTCACGACTAAGATTGGATGGGTTAGAGCGAGGAAAGAAAGAAGAACCTTCTTGGAGAGTTGAATGCTATTTTTTATCCTTGCACCAGTGGAGTGGTCTAGTGGTAGAATAGTACTCTTTATCCTTGCACCAGTGGTCTAGTGGTAGAATAGTACCCTGCCACGGTACAGACCCGGGTTCGATTCTCGGCTGGTGCATCAAAATAGTTTTTTTCCATTTTCGATTTAGGTTTTGAGCTTGGTTGAAGGTTTATGTCTCTGAAGCTGTGTCTGAATCTGAACTGTACAATATTTCACAAACAAAGCAATTTTCGATTTATGTTTTGAGATTGGTTGAAGGTTTATGTACATTGCTTTTGAAAGAATCCCGTGCACTCTCATATTGTGTCTCTGTAGCTGAGTCTGAAGAATGTACAATATTTCACAAACAAAGAAAGCTGCCCTTAGTAACGAACCTCAAATGGCTTCATCTCGTGCGATTCTCTTTTCATATTTTCTGGTCGGTTAAGGAGAAAATGGATAATTCGGTAGACTACGAGTCTGACCTGCTGGATGGCCTACTCATTTGGAGCCTGCCCGCTGGCCATCATTCTAACAAAAGATCGACGTTTTTGTCGTCGGCTGTCGGTTTCTCTGGTGAGGCCCTTTCTTCAAACCTAGTCTTTCAGAATCCTTCCACTCGGGTTTAGGCTTAAACCCGTAGTTGGGGATAAACAACAAAGGGAGGGGTAGACAATCCTTGTTATCCAAAGCACAATCTAGAGATGCCATTAACATGGCCGCTATCAAACAACTCTTTATCACAGGGACCCTTAGGGCATTGCCATCCCCAGAAGGGGTTCCCAAATGAAATTGCTCTCCTTCAATTACAGGGGGTTGGCGAGCCCCTCTAAGAAAATTTCCCTCCAAACGCTGCTAGAGTCCACGTAGCCTAACATATTATTGCTTCAAGAGAGTCTCGGGGAAGCGACCCTGATTGTTCCACTCTTGGAAAAAATTCTCAAGGGCTGGACATTCTGTGGAATAGATGCTTTTGGATGCTCGGGAGGTCTGACTATGGGTTGGAAATAAAAGACCTTCAAGCTTGAAAATTCCTGGGGTTTCCACTTGGGCCAAGGTATGTTTGTTTTCGTGGAAGACCTAGGGAAGACTTTTACAATTTTAAACATTTATGGTCCCTCTCAGGATCGGCCCCAATTATGGAATGATCTCCTTGCAAAATCTTTCTTAAAAGACAGTTTCCTCATTCTAAATTTTTCCAGTGGGAGACTCTGAATCTTGGGGGCTCAGGGCTAAGGCCGATGCCATTTCAGAATTATTCATGCACAAGTTGGGGGAAGCATGGCTAATTGATATAGCACCCATAAAGTTGGGTCTCGTCTGGATGAATAAGCATTTGGGGGATGACCACATTGCAAAGAGACTAGATCGTTTCTTGATCTCAAACCAACTGGTGGAAGAGTCTTTTCTTTGCAAAGAATGGGTAGGGTCATGTGGGGAATCAGACCGCTATCCTATCTTTTTGGAAATTGTCAGGGCCTCTCAAAAACCAACAAGCCCTCAGACCGCTATCCTATCTTTTTGGAAATTGTCGGGGCCTCTCAAAAACCAACAACCCCTTTCAAATTCAACTCTGTTTGGTTAAAAGATGAAGATTTTATAAATCTAGTAAAGGAGGTATGGATTCCAATTGGACATGAGAGGGAATCAGTCCAATTTGCAAGGACCTTGAAATCACTTAAACAAGCTACAAAAGATAGGGCCAAAAGGAAAAAATAACAGACAAAATATGACATAATTGATACTGAAGCAACTCTTCAATCCATCTATGACTCTGATATGGGGGGCTTTGCTTCTCATACTAAAAAAAAACAAAAAAAAAAACCCTCTTATCCTTGGAAAAAAGAAGAAGGAAGCTCCTACAAATCAGGGAAGAAGAATGGAGACAAAAAAGTAGGGCGCTCTGGGTTCAAAGTGGGAATGAGAATACTAAATTTTTTCAAGCCTATGAAAAAGGTAGGAAATTGGTAAACACAATTTGGAGCCTAAAAGATCAAACAGGCAGGCGATTATCATCCTTTGAAGAGTTGGATAGTTTGGGATCCCAACATTTCATGACAATATACTCAGAAGACAAAAGGGTGTCACTGGATGCCATTATCAAGATGGCCTTATTTTTTCCATCCTTTGTGGAAGATGAAGATAACCTTGCACTTATGGAAGTAGTGTCAGAAGAAGAATTAAAAGAAGTTTTACATAGTTTCCAAAAAGATAAAATCCCAAGACCAAATGGTTGGTCTATGGATTTCTATGTAGGACTATATGATCTTATAGGACAGGACATCCTCAAAGTGGTAAAAGAATCAAGGGAAAATGGTTTTATCCACCCTCCTTTCAATGCTACTTTTATTGTTTTAATCCCAAAACAGGATGACCCGGAAAGCCTCGATGAATACAAACCCATTTCTTTGTGCAACTGCATTTATAAGATAATTGCAAAAATCATCAGTAGATGAATCAAAGGGATTCTTTCAAAATCCATATCCCAAGAACAATTTGGATTTATAGAAGGCAGATAGATCCATGAAGCAATAGGGGTGGCCCAAGAAGCCTTGCATAACATTAAGACTCAAAAGCTAAAAGGAGCAGTGCTAAAGATAGACCTCTCAAAGGATTATGATATAGTCAATTGGCTCTTTATGAGAATGTTTCTCACTCACTTGGGTTTCGATGTTCCTTTTATCAACTAGGTTATGAGTTGCATCACCTCAGTCTCCTTTGTAGTACTCATAAATGGCATGGCTTCACCTTTCTTCAAGGATGAACATGGTCTTAGATAAGGGTGCCCCCTTTCCCTATTGCTTTTCCTGCTGGAAGCAAAAGGTCTAAGCAGGGCCATAACCGAAGAAAAAAATAGCAGAAGTTTTGCTGGTATTCCTCTCTCCCATGTTTTTTCTCTCACACGTCTTCTATTTGTTGACAATGTACTAATATTTTGCAGCAGGTTAAGGGGGGATGCATAAAAGCTGAATTCTATTCTAGATATCTTTAGTCAGGCTACTGGAATGTAAATAAACAGAACAAAATCCACTTTATCCTCCCACCTCATGGAACCAGACGAAATTCGTTCCTACAAAGATTTATTTCCTTTTGTGGAAAAACCTCTAGAGGAGGGCCTAAAGCATTCAGGCTTTCATCTTAAGACAAACAACTACACAAAGTTGGATTGGACCTGGTTAATTGCAAAATTGGAAAAAAGGCTAAAATCATGGAGCTTCAGATGGTTGTCCAGAGTTGGTAGATTGACCCTTGTTAAATCTGTCTCGGAGGCAATTCCAATTTACTGGCTCTCCCTGGCTTGGATTCCAAAAGGAACTCTAGATAAAATTAGGAAGTTATGTTTCAAATTTCTATGGGGAGGACAGATGGAAAGTTTTGTGATTCCTTGGGTAAAATGAGATTCTCTCGCTTTACCCAAATTGCTGGGGGGCTGAGGCTTAAAAAGTATACATAGTTTCTCCTCTTCCCTTGTTACTAAGACAGGTTGGAGGTTGATTTCTTCCAATAGCTTATGGATGAAGACTGTAATCCAAAAATATATCACCACAGACTCGGTCCTGGATTGGATAAGAAGGCAGGTCTGAAGTCCTCAAAATTGCTCCATCATGTGGAAATCTCTCATAAATTATTTCTATGTTATCAGTCAAGGGCTAGCCTAGAAGGTGGGAAAGGGAAACCTTCTCAGAATTGTCCAGGACTCGTGGCCAGGTAGTAATGGTGCTCATCTTATTCCCCAAATATTAATGTATCAATTGCATGAAGGGTATTTTCCATCTGAATCAGATCATAAATGAGCAACAAACTACACTTTGGAGTCAAGGTTGAAAAGACGCTCGTGCCATGGAATTGGGAGATCCTTTATCAGAGCCCTGGATTACCTACATCAGGGCACTCAAGTTACGTCATATCAGACTCAAGGATCGAGAAGATGAATAAGTATGGAAAAATAGTCCATTTGGAGTCTATACACCAAAAGCAAGTTATTCTTTCTCAATGATAAATCTCCTACAACATGATCCCGACTAGTGGTGGAAAGGGATTTGGAAATCCAAATGTCCACTCAAGTCTCGCCTCTTCATGTGGTGCTTGATCAGAAAAAAAGTGCCAACTTGGGACTGTATGAAGCTCAGAGGTTTGGAAGGACTAGGTTGGTGTTCCCTTTGCAAGGGGGATGAAGAAACAAACATCCACCTTTTCTTAGGATGCCCTTTCTCAATCCAAACTTGGAGAGCCCGCTCTTCTCTCATGGGCCAATCGTGTTATTGGCAAGGGCCCTCCATTGAAGAACCCTGGAAAATTTGGTTACAGGATCAAATAAATTACAATATTAAGGCGCTCCCCCTCCTCATTCTCTGGGGTATTTGGATAGCCCAAAACTCCTGCATTTTCAAGGAAAAATCATCCCTCCTTGATATTACTACTGCCCAAAGTTTAGCAATTCTTTCTCACTTTCTGCAAGTGAAAGAGGCCCCTTCTCCTAGATAGGTAGTGGAAGAACATATAAACTTCTCAAGGCCATGGGATTTCTTTGATGGCGCCTCCCAAGATAATGGACTCGGATGTGGTGGTGGAGGAGTTCTATTTGTATCCCAGTCACATTATTTCAATCTAAAATGGGGATTGGGGCAGGGTTCAAATAATTATGCTGAACTCATGGCTTTAAAACTGAGACTCACCTTTGCGGGGGAAAAAGGGATAACAAACTTACAAATTTTTGGTGATTCAATGATGGTCATCAACTGGATTCAAAAAACTCAAATCTACCACAACATTAGCCTTTCTCCTATCTTGGAAGAAGTCTTTCTAATTGCCAATACTTATATAAATATTTCATTTCAACATGTTTACAAGGAAATGAATACCACAACGAACCTCCTCTCTAAAGAACGTCTTCTCTTGGCTCATGGGCAGTGACACATTATAGAATTCATAGATGGTTATGGTTTTGAGCATTACCACATACCTTTTATAGATCTGATTCGCCTGGAGGGGCCAATTCCTAGATGTTTTTTTTTTTCTGCATCGGCTATGGTTTTTGTTGTTGATACATGTTTCTTGGGACTTGTTGATGGACTACTCTTTTTGCTTAGGGACACCTTTCTTGTTCATTCGATATGTTCGGTTTTATTTTTCTGATCTATTTTTGGAGCAGCTACAGCTAAATGGTCACTACTGTGGCGAATTTGTATATGAGATTGCCTTGATATGAGGGCCTTTTTTTGTATGTATATGGACACTTTAATTGGTGTGGCTGAAGGACTACATGACTAAATGCATGTCCTATCATGCATTATTCAGAATGTAAATTTTATATTTTTGAATAAAATTTACGCTTTTTTTCTCTGGGAAAAGAAAAGAAAAAATTGAACAGTTTTACATTGCCCCAAACCTCTAAATATGAAATGCAACCAGAGATTGGGAACACATTGGATTCCTTTCTAATATCAATGGCCTCCTCTGAAAAGGTACAAGGAAAAACTTCCACGTGGCATGATACAAGGTGGTGTCCACACCATTATAAAGGAAGAGGGGTCTATCGTGACTCGTCAGTGACAACCAATGGCATTTCCTTAGCCCTGCTGTCTCACATTGCAACAATCATAATTCTCTATGTTTTGGTATGTCTCAAATTGTCGACCGACCTGTAATGTTTGAAAATTTTGGGGTTCGAGAACCACCGACCGACCTGTAATGTTTGAAAATTCATTATAATGAAGTTATGAACTGTTATAAGTATACTCCCCTGCCTTGATACTTCGAATCATGATTCATGAACTCTTCAATCCAGAGACGAAGAATCGAGATCACCATCACGAGTCAAAATTAATTGCATTTCTCAATGCACACTACGCAATGGAGGTCATTTTTAAATTTTTATGTATATTTTTAAATTTTTTAGAATTTGAAAAATACACGTTTTTAAATTTATAAGTAACCTACTTCCGTATTTTATCCGAACTAGATTTTTTCGTTGCATATTTTTTCCGTATCGAACTATGCTACTGTGATTTAAATTATCTAAAGGTTAGCTATACTCCACTGCAATTTAATAAATTTCAAAGTGAAAAATGTCATGTTTATTAAAGACAAATTTCAGTTTTAGTTTTCATTATCTCACTGTTGCATACGTGACACTTTTCTACCTACAAGTTCTTCTATGAGACTCTTACACAAGCTCGTGGATGAATATGATATCTTGCTTCCCTGACAAATCTGGTTCAAAATCCGTTTCCGGGTCAAGACAATTCAAGGAGGATTAAAAAATCCATATAAAAATAATACACAATAATATTTAATAATAAAAGAATTATAAATAATGATAAATAATGCTTGAATATAGTGTCTTTATTAAGGAGCACTAATATCTTAGTATTTTGAGATTAATTTAATAATTGGTTTAGGTCATCTAATGGTTTAGCCACAAAGTCAATTGTTGATTTTGGGAAGGTGGAGCAATAAAGTTAATCTTTAAATTTGTGGTTGGACTCTTTGATGATACAAATCTACAATTGAATTAAAGAAAACCAGATTAGAAAGGTGGATCCAACCACAAAGTCAACCTTAAATTTTGTGGCTAAACCCTCAAATGACCCAAATCTATAACCAAATTTAGGAGAGTAGAGATTAGAAAGATACGACATTAAATTTTCTCTCATTATATGAGTTTGTTGCACAACAAGTACAATAGCATGTTCCAATTTAACATATTATGCAAATGATATAAGAAATAAATTAATAACACTTAACATATCATGTAAAAGATATAAGAAATAGGTTAGTAACATGTAGATGTAGATGCACATGATATTGAAGAAACCAATTATATTGCAATATGGATGAGAATTTGAAATACAATGAATTTCTTATTAAGAAACAAATCCTTTGGCAACAACCTTTGATTTAGCATATATGAAACCAAGACTTGATAGTGGTCAGAATGGATTTGTGACTCATTGGATCCAAAACAAAATAATTTCAATCCAAATAATTTGAAACTATATACTATTCAACATACAATGAATTTGTTGTTAAGAAACAAATCATTTGGCAACAAACTTTGATTTAGCATATATGAAACCAAGACTTGATAGTGGTCAGAATGGATTTGTGACTCATTGAATCCAAAACAAAATAATTTCAATCCAAATAATTTGAAACTATATACTATTCAACTCAGGCTAAAAGGTTTCTTTGCACAAGTTTATAACTCCAACTTGCTTCTAAACCATAACCCAACATACACCTACCTCTTATTATTTCACTTATTCAAATATTTTTGTTTTTAAAATATCATCATAGCTTTGATGAATGTCATGTATCTAACTAATGAGTTTGACATTTTTTAAAATGATTACTTATTAGTACATAAATTTAAATTATTGAAAACCATGAAATCTTTGTTGGATTTTTTACTAAAATGTTTTACCCCAAGGGAGGATCAAGAAAATTAAAAAAAATAAAAATATTAAGTAAAATAATAATAATCATGTAAATACAAAAAAAAAAATTAAATATGTCGTAAAAGAGTTCGATAATAAATGTTACAAAGTTACAACCTTAATATCATGTTCATAATTTTTGTTTAAATACTTGTTCAAGAGGAAGCGTTCCAAAGGAGTATATGTAACAACCACTATGTGTTCCGAAGGAGTATATGTAACAACCACTATTTTTGGTTGACTAGTACTTGTGCATTTTGGATCTATTGAGATCTTATGACTTTTGAGTGATATGTGAATTTATAAGTATTTATGAGAGTTGTTTTATTTGGTTATACAAATATACATATACCTAGATGTTGTTTTAATGATGGTTAATGACTTTTGTTGGTTATGAATGTTCAAATGCAGCTTTATGATTCTAATAATCTTGGTTCGTGATCTATGCCCTTTATACAATTGGATATCTGAGAATTCAAATTAGATGTATATCACCTAAATGATGATTAAAGATCAAATTGGTATTTCCAAATGAATTGTTGAATGTTGAATATATGAATTGTGAATTATGGGATAATGAATAATAGTGTACCACTAGAAGGGTGAAAGATGAATTATTAAAAGAATGTGTTTGTTGAATGGATATGCAAATTTGATAAGGGATCAAATGTGTTGATGGATACTATTACATGATTGTGTAAAGTTGAATAATTGTATTATTACTATTTGATTAATGAAATATGATGTTTTGACAATGAATACATATTGATATAAGCTATGGTTATGCAATTTGGTATGAGCACGAGTGATTTGATACATATCAAGTTGGAGAGCCAGTGACAATAAGTACTTTGTGGAAGCCCATACCCACAAGGGAATGTTCATCATGACTTATAATTATGGGTCAAGGAAAGAATAATACTTCCATCAAACTTATACCAACTAAATTAGACATGTATGTATTACTTGGAGCTAG
>ML780849.1:354709-368177 GCA_009831015.1 Picea engelmannii | reverse complement strand
TGTTATTTTTGTGTTCTTTGCTTTAGTAGTTTAGAATAAACAACTTCAATCCTCGCACATATTGTGTTGTGCCTCTAAGCTTACGAGCTCCTGGTTGACATTAAATCGTTGAGAATTTATGCGACACATTTTTCACTCAACAACGCTCATGGTCCAATTCTATTGGCTTATTCATTTCCTCTTTGATGGGTTTGATATACAATTTTTTTCCATATTACTGAGGGTCAAATTGTTGGTTATTTTTTCTTCTAGCTCTTTAATCCTATCTCTCAAGTTGTGATTTTCTTCAACCCCTCCTTCTTGGGTTGATTGTTTATGTTTTTCCATTTCTTGAATCCTATCCTTAATTGCCTGCAATTCACTCTTGAACCCTAAGAACCTATCCTTTATTTGAGTTTGAATGATATCTTTACTTTTTTTATCAATCATTGCCTCTATCTCTATTTGGAGTTTTACATCTCTTTCTTCACTCCTTTTTTCTAATGTTTCTAACTCTATTTTGATTTTGGCATCTCTCTCTTCTCTCCTTTTTTCTACTGATTCCATATAATCATAAAGGATATCTAGGGTGATTTTGGGGGGTCTCCCCCTATTAGGTTGAGCTTTTGGAATAGGTGGTGGAGTGCTCATATTGAAAAGAAGAGAAAACAAATGTAACAATTATTATTTTGTATTGACTTTATCTCTCAAATCAACTTTTACTTATGAAACTTAAATAAAAAATAGATAAAATATATTTAAATTTATTTACGTTAATAGATTATAAATATATTTTAAATTAAAATTGAATCAAAGTAAAAAGTGAATCACCTCATTTCACATGTCCAATTTCTCAACTAGTTGAAGAAGCCAAAAATAATTTCCGAAAACCACAAAGAAGTTCTGGAGAAACCGAGAGAAACTACAAGGATTATTCTGGGTAAAAAAGGTAAAAACCAAAGAGAAGTATTATTCCCGTTCAAAACCACAGATATATAATGTTAGAAATAAAATATCTCCTTCAAAACAACAGAGAAGTATTATTCTCGTTCAAAACAACATATATGTGTGTGTGTGTGTGTGTGTGTGTGTGTGTGACATGATATTTATAATACAATGTATAACTATATATAATAAATAAGTAGTTATTTATTATCCAAGGGACATATCCTTTCATGGATAGCCACCATATGTTCTCTATATATGGAACACTCATCAATAATAGTATATCAATCATCTCATATTATCTCATATATAAAAATCAACATGGTATCAAAGCAGGTTGAGTGGGTGTGACTCCATCACGGGAGAGCCCAGAAATAATGCAAGCCTAAGGATGTAGTCTTATATATGCTTAGTAGTGTCGGATATGCACCGAGGGGATTTCCCAATCTGTGAATTGTTGTTTTGTGAGAATCGACACATTGTCCAGCTAGTGAGTTCGCTCCCCAACCCATAGAATGTGTGCGAAGCAGTTATAGTAGAGACATGGAATTCCTCCACAACATGCCGAATCTCGTTGATATCAAGATAGATCCAATGGAGTCGATAAAAATGTGTTGTTAGTTTTGATAAAACTCATTGTGATATCTAGATATTATGTGGTCACGAATTTCCATTTTCAGATATAGAAAAATCAACTTGTCAACAAGAAACAAGTTGGCATTCCAATCTATGCAACCTTGAAAAGGTTGTATGCAGAAGTTTTGGTGATGTTAGTGTTCTCGTTGCAGACTAGGCGATCAATTATGTAGTTGAAGATTGTTGGTTGTGGGCGCAAATATAATGGTGGAAGGTCGTTCTTAGCTACATCAATGAACCCTTCCCATTCATTTGGGCTAGCATTTGTTATGTGGGAGTGGCATTGGTTACATCTCCAGTTGATGAAGAACATATGGTTGGGCATGATGATGGAAGGCCGAAGTCCCAAATTCTCAAAGGTCACTAGTATGCCTGCAGATGGGCAGGGACATAAGAGGTCAAACCTTTGATGCACTTAAGTGGCCACGTCTCCCAAATTTGTGGTGATGATGTTGGTCTAATGACACATAGGGATCTTGTTCCCACACTAGTGGATGAGAATGGTCAGATCCATAAGAAGGATAAAAAGGAGGCAAAGAGCTCAGACAAAATGACTTAGTTGTTACCTAGCCAACAACAATAACTCATATCCCAAGTTGTCGATGAATCCAAGGGACTTGTAAATATTTTGATCATGTCAAGTTTCCCTCCAATTGCATTAGCAACAGATGCCAACTTTTTTTTAATGAGGAAAACTAGTTCATAGAGGTGCCAAACGTATCACGGAGGTGCCAAAAGGACAACCATGAAAAACATGATGGGCATAGGTCTAGATCCTGGGTGTGGAAGAAACCATGGGAGTTCATGTCATCAAGCATGAGAAAGAGAAGAACAAAGGGCACTATAAAAATATTCATAGAGTGGAGAGTAGCCAGAGCTGAGTGGAGCAAGAAGGTGATAAGCCATAAAGAGATCTACAAAGATTAAGCTTGCAACAGACGACAACATTGGAAAGAACAAAGTGAGTTTCATGGAAAGAGGGTTCTCCCAGTAAGAGGGAGTGTTGATGTTTGAGGCAGCATCATGAGACATTATCCCTAGAGGGTCCTATATGAACTAGTAGGAGGGAATGTGGACTTCATCTTGACATGACTCAGATGGTCAAATGAAGGAACCAAGACATTGGTTTCACGAGGAAACCTCAATTTGTCTTGTGGGACATTAGTTCCATAAGGGGAACTCAATATGTCTTAGACATGTGTTCCATTAGGGAACCATGAGATTTCTAGTATGGACATAGTTCGTGAGTGAGCTAAGACATTGGTTTCATGAGGGAACCTCGATATATCAAGTATGGTCCAAGATGACTTAGCATGATCAACATTTACCTATGTTTCTGTGGGCAGAGGCATCCATGACTACAATGTATGTTCAGAACAAAGTCCCCATAATACTTTGAGGAACATGACTCTCAAGGAGGCCTTCACCGACGTGAAGCCTGAGGTTGGACACTTCAGGATATTTGGGTTTCCAATATACATTCATGTACCCAAGGATAAAAGGACCAAGCTAGACCCTTCAGGAAGAAAGGGTACATTTGTGGGGTACAATGAGTCTTCGAAGGCATACCAGATATACATCCTTGGTTAGAGACAGATTGAGGTGAGTAGAGATGTTACCTTTGAGGAGGAGGTAGCCTTTAGGAGATCTAGAGGATCTCACATGGAGATTGATAGTGAGAGGCATAAAGATATGGTGCCTTCTCCCCCTCAGCCTCCAGCAGTTCAGAGGGAGACAATTGAGCCTATTGATCCAATTGATCCCATTGATCCTCTAGCTCCAGTTGATCTTCCCAGAGATATTGCAATAGGTCGAAAGAGACCTGCATGGGCTTGTCAGACTCTGCAAGAGGTAGAAGGATATGCAGCTCCTTGTGGTACCTTCTGTTATCACTCCAAGAAACCCTTCGTGGTTGTATACCAAAGGTGCTTGGTAACTTCAAGTAAAAATGTTTTTGTATTTTGTGTAATTGGATCAATGGGATAACTCAATTCAAACATGGTACTCAGACAATCAAGATGATAAACAAATGAACCAGTGCTCTCATGGATTGATAATCAGTAGATAAATTTAAGTGGGCGAAGAACAAATTGCTCATAAACCAGTACACATGTAGGGTCTAATAAACAATGAAGAAGATGTTTACTAAGCTATGAGCCAAACAATGAGATAACAGTCATTCAAGGCATGACAACTTAAGTAAAAATACAGAAAGAAGGTGGAAAACTGATATCAAAAGAGAAAGAAAACTGTGATTTAGTATTAGCATCAATGGGCCTGTTACATATGACATTCCTATATCCAAAAATTGACCCTTCATTCATCTTCCTTCTGTAGCTTTATAGCTTACCAATTCAATTATTAGATCCTAAAACTATGGATCTGAATTTCCAGAAATAGTAAACAAACAGTATTTACAAAGAAATAGGAATAGATCCTCAAATAAGGTAAATCTTTATCTACTGCCCCTCAAAATGTGGTTGAAATCTGATGATGTGTAGCTCAGCCTCCCAAGGCTCAATGAAATTCGAATTATGTGATGTGGCTCCCAAAACCCTGAAATTCTGCCTCTTTTAAAGATGGTAAATGACATTTGTACACCTTTTCTTCTCTTCATTTTCCAAAAGTGGCTGATTAGATAGATTTGATAATTCATTAATAAAGCCTTAGAAGAGGTTTCAATTCATTCTCATGAAAAAATTTATGATCTGGGCAAAAACCGTAACATTCTGGCCGTGACAGGCTTTCAACAACTAACTAGCTGAAAAATCCGCTCCTAAGCTGCTGAAAGGCGACACGTTCAACAACTAACTAGCAAAATTTTCGGTGAATTAGCTGGTGAAAGGAGCAGATTTTCAAAATCAAATTTCTTGGTCATAGAAAATTCATTTTTCATGCCTGAATAGTTGATCGACATTTAGAGAATCTAAGCTTTCCAATGGTGTTTTCAAATCTTCATTTGGAGCTTGGGAAGGGATTGAAAAGCACCCTGCAAGTTTAAGCATCATTCTTTCCATTTGCAATTCAAAACCCCAAATGGTTCTGCACACCAAACACTGTGATATGCTATTGGGCCGAGGTCTTGCGTTGTTGAAAGCACTCTGAAGTCGGCTCTATTTTTTAACATTTGAAACTTTAACAAACCTTCGTGAACAATGTGTGATATGGAAGCAATGATCTATTTTGATGTTGTCAGACCGACAGTACAACCTCTGTACCTGAGTTACTAGATTCAAAACTACCATCTCTGGCGCCATGAGTGTGCAGCATGCGTCACTGAACTAGATCTGCATCATAATCCTATTTTGAAGTGCAAAACTGAAATTCCATCATTACCCACTTTCATTAGCGCATGATTTGGATTTGCATGACGTGGGATGATCATATCATTATTTGCCTTTGGATACGTGGATAACACGCACGTGATTCTCGCTTCCTCTAGCCAACGGCCCGTGGAAAATGCCCCTTAGTTGTTGATACTTACCACTTTCACCAGCGCATGGTACTGCGGAAAACCCCCGTTAGTTGTTGAAAATCTTCACTTTCACCAGTGCACGACCTTGTAAAAACCGCTCCATAGCTGTGGAAAGTCTTCACTTTCACCGGCGCATGACCCGCGACACTGCTTCTTTGGATACTTTGGAATTTAACACTTTCACCAGCACAAGACCTTGTAAAAACCACTCCATAGCTGTGGAAAGTCTTCACTTTCACCAGCGCACAACCCACGACACTGCTTCTTTGGATACTTTGGAATTGAACACTTTCACCAGTGCACAGACCTATGAAAGATGCTCTTTAGCTACTGAAATTCGCCACTTTCCCCAACTAACACTCATCTTTTGGACACACGTTAGCTGTTGAAAGTGAATTATGAAAATTTTGAAAAGAAGACTTTTATGGGTCATATTATTTTCTAAGACAAAAACCAAAACCTAAGTTTTGCATCTATAAAAACTCAAAAATGAAATGAGGAAACTACCAATAGCCATGCTATCCACCACAAAATGTGACCAAAGGGACGGGTTCATTTTGGGAGCTAACATTTGGCTCCAATGGGGATGGGCATCTCCCTGTGAGGTGACCAAGAACCTAGTAGCTTCAGTAGCCTTTAGCATTGGGCATGGAGTCATCTGGTTTGTGCAACTATTCTTCATCAAACCTATAGTCTGACTGTAACTTGCCTGTAGCCTCCCTGTGACCCGTCCTGCTTATTTATGAAATCAACAACTGAAAAAGTTCTCATTTGCTCGTATGGCGAGCTTATTCCTCTACCGACCCCTATACTAACCAGTAGAGGCAGATTTATCAAGTAATATGGAATTTCCAATGCAGCCAAATCATAAACTGATTTACTATTAAAATCCTTGATCTTGACCCGAACAATAATGGAAGAGTTATCATGCAGAAGAGAGATTTGAACAAATGATAAAGACAATCTTCTTCTGACAGAAAATGTTTAACATCTATGTTGCTCATAGACTCCAAATAGTCAGCAAAAGGGTCATCAAATTCATAAAGCAATACCTCTTTGGACTGTCGGTCCAACTGTCTATGTTGTTGCTGTTCTTTTCCTTCACAAAACTCAACGCTAAATGTAGTCTGCTTGATCTCTGCTGGAGGAAAATACAAACTGAATTTCTGATCTGATCTTTTATGCTGCCCTTCCTGCATATGTTTGCTGCAATATGTCTTTATCTGCAAATTTGGAAAATATGGGATGTCTTCAACATATATTGCAGATGCAATACTTTCACTTACTGATTGAGCAATCTGGTCATCACCCTTCAAGTCTTCATGTCTACTATAATTTTCCTGTGTCTGCAAATCTGAAAGCTAAGGGCTGCTCATAGCATTTGCCGCAGATCCGAAACTGTCGCCCATAAATATTGGCAAGCTAAGGAAATCTGAAATCTTCAGGTTTTCTGAAAAGTATAAGTCCATGAAAGTTGCCACTGGATCTTTAAAAGGAAGATAAGTAACATGCTACTCCTCGGAAAACAAAGGAACATGTATGGTAGCCTCCTTCTCAGCCATGACTGTCCCTTTGCTAGAAAATTGATCACCTTCTTGTTCCCTTGATCTCAGATTTTGATCGTCAATCATCGCAACTTCCTCTTCAGAAAAGTTCTCAGAAGATGATGATAAGACAGTATTAAAATCATATGAACAAAGATCAGTAAAAAACATATAATTGCCTATGCAGTCATCAGTCATCATAGGCTCTTCCTGATTTACAAACTGATCATAAGCTTCACATGTATACCTGTCTCTGGAATACTCAGCCAACACTGAAAAATCTAATTCTGAATCTGAAATGTACTCACCTTCAAGCTGTTGTTCCTTATCTGCTTCATACTCACTGCTTTTTTTCTCTGAATCTAAAATGTACTGAAAGTTTACTCACTCATGCACCTGCAAATTTTCAAAGAAATCTCGATTTCGAATCCTTCGGGAAAAATGAATGTTTTCCTCGACTTCTTGAGCATCTTCAAACAACTGGGTGAGGGATGAAGACTCCCATTCTAGTAGAAGAAGGACAAGATCTGAGTGAAGACCCATGACATAATATATCATGGCAACTGTCTCTGTAGGCCGGACCTCCAAAGGCATGTCATGATAAACACGTTGAAACCTTCTATTAAAAATAGGCAAGGCTTCATCCTGCTCTCATTTCAAAGCATAGAAATCAACGAGGTAAGAATCTAAAGATTTGTATTCACCCCAATACTTTAGGAAATCATTAGAGAACTCAATCCAAGAGCCAATTGAATCAGCTCTCAGACCCCTGAACCATGCAGCAACATCTCTAATTAGAGATTTAGAGAAAAATCTCATGATTACATCTTCGTGAACAATCTGAAAACGATCAACAAAATCCTCAAAGTATTCCAAATGCCTCTCAGCTGAAACTTGATTCTCTCTGGAAAAATGAGGAAGATATTCATAACAGTCAATAGGATAAGGATGAAGGGGATGGGGAAATTTTAAAGGCCTAAAATTTTTCATCCTAATCTTGGTTTGAAAGGCAGTGGGCTGCTTGTAAGGGATACAATGTTGATGAAAAGGTTCAGCAGTAGTAACATCAGGCACTGAAGTCTGAGTATACTTGGAGTCAATTTCAATTTCAACAAAGTCAGAAAAGTGATCAAATGCAAGAGGAATTGGAATACAGGACTCATTTTTAAGAGCAATTTGTGACGAGGATATCAAATCAACATCTATAGCACAGGGTTGCGGAGTCTCTGTTTCTTCTAAAGATGGATAGATGAAAATGGGATGGCAGTCTTCTGAATATACAAAACAGAAAATGATTCTCTTTACATGTAAAGGGAATAACATGAAAGAGTTAATAAAAAACGATAATAATTCATGAAGCAGACTGATAAACTGATATCTGGATTTAAAGTGCAGCCTCTTCATCTCTTGTTAAATGGATCCTCCCAGTGGAGTCTTATTCAAACTCAGATGGATCAGGGAAAGAACAAGCCTTTGTAAATCTTCCCTAACAACTGGATTAAATTTCCTCACCTTTCACAAATGGTCTTTTAGGACACTCTTTTCAACAAGCAGACTAGTATGGATATAGATATTTTTCTCTGTTTGTGAAGGATGGAAAAAGAGGAGCAGTTCTCTCCTAAGGCCAACTTGTAAGACTTCTTTCCTTGGGTTATATACAATGTCAAACTCAGAAATCAGGTTTGTAATTTCAGAAACTAATGGAGGCTGTCACCCTTCAAGTT
Source organism: Picea engelmannii (assembly GCA_009831015.1). Taxonomy (NCBI): domain Eukaryota; kingdom Viridiplantae; phylum Streptophyta; class Pinopsida; order Pinales; family Pinaceae; genus Picea; species Picea engelmannii. The sequence goes on along the minus strand of ML780849.1, from coordinate 359,874 downwards.
TTCTGTTTCAATTTCAGATTTTTGAAAACATGAAGATTCATAAAAATAGGCTTAACAGAAGATGGTCTAGATACAAATAAGAAACAGTACCTCTTGAAATCCTTGAGGTAGATAATCTGTGGATCTGAAAATCTGTTTCTGTAAGGCTCGTCTCCTTCTGATGACTTTTTCTGGATCTGTCACAGGTCTTCAATGGAGTCACCAATGAGTTCGTTCTTCATGGAGTCACCAGATAGATTATTACAACCAAAATAATTCTCAGCCTTTGTCTATCATCAAAAGCTGAAACTATGTCGTCTCCCAGGAAAGCTTGCTTCATTTTTCGTTCCCCGGCAACGACGCCATTTTGTTATCACTCCAAGAAACCCTTCGTGGTTGTAGACCAAAGGTGCTTGGTAACTTCAAGTAAAAATGTTTTTGTATTTTGTGTAATTGGATCAATGGGATAACTCAATTCAAACATGGTACTCAGACAGTCAAGATGATAAACAAATGAACCAGTGCTCTCATGGATTGATAATCAATAGATAACTTTAAGTGGGCGAAGAACGAATTGCTCATAAACTAGTACACATGTAGGGTCTAATAAACAATGAAAAAGATGTTTACTAAGCTATGAGCCAAACAATGAGATAACAATCATTCAAGGCATGACAACTTAAGTAAAAATACAGGAAGAAGGTGGAAAACTGATATCAAAAGAGTAAGAAAACTGTGATTTAGTATTAGCATCAATGGGCTTGTTACATATGACATTCCTGTATCCAAAAATTGACCCTTCATTCATCTTCCTTCTGTAGCTTTATAGCTTACCAATTCAGTTATTAGATCCTAAAACTATGGATCTAAATTTCCAGAAATAGTAAACAAACAGTATTTACAAAGAAATAGGAATAGATCCTCAAATAAGGTAAATCTTTATCTGCTGCCCCTCAAAATGTGGTTGAAATCTGATGATGTGTATCTCAGCCTCCCAAGGCTCTATGAAATTCGAATTATGTGATGTGGCTCCCAAAACCTTGAAATTCTGCCTCTTTTAAAGATGGTAAATGACATTTGTACACCTTTTCTTCTCTTCATTTTCCAAAAGTGGCTGATTAGATAGATTTGATAATTCATTAATAAAGCCTTAGAAGAGGTTTCAATTCATTCTCATGAAAAAATTTACGATCTGGGAAAAAACCATAACATTCTGTCCATGACAGGATTTCAACAGCTAACTAGCCGAAAAATCCGCTCCTAAGCTGTTGAAAGGCGGCACTTTCAACAGCTAACTAGCAAAATTTTCGGCGAATTAGCTGGTGAAAGGAGCAGATTTTCAAAATCAAATTTCTCGGTCATAGAAAATCCATTTTTCATGCCCGAATAGTCGATTGACATCTAGAGAATCTAAGCTTTCCAATGGTGTTTTCAAATCTTCATTTGGAGCTTGGGAAGGGATTGAAAATCACCCTGCAATTTTAAGCATCATTCTTTCCATTTGCAATTCAAAACCCCAAATGGTTCTGCACACCAAACACTGTGATATGCTATTGGGCCGAGGTCTTGCATTGTTGAAAGCACTTTGAAGTCGGCTCTGTTTTTTAACATTTGAAACTTTAACAAACCTTCGTGAACAATGTGTGATATGGAAGCAATGATATGCTTTGATGTTGTCAGACCGAGAGTACAACCTCTGTACCTGAGTTACTGGATTCAAAACTACCATCTCCAGCGCCATGAGTGTGCAGCATGCGTCACTGAACCAGATCTGCATCATAATCATATTTTGAAGTGCAAAACTGAAATTCCATCATTACCCACTTTCATCAGCGCATGATTTGGATTTGCATGACGTGGGATGATCGTATCATTATTTGCCTTTGAATACGTGGATAACACACACATGATTCCCGCTTCCTCCAGCCAACGGCCCATGGAAAACGCCCCTTAGTTGTTGATACTTACCACTTTCACCAGCGCATGGTACTGCGGAAAACCCTCATTAGCTGTTGAAAGTCTTCACTTTCACCAACGCACGACCTTGTAAAAACTGCTCCATAGCTGTGGAAAGTCTTCACTTTCACCGGCGCACGACCCACGACACTGCTTCTTTGGATACTTTGGAATTGAACACTTTCACCAGCGCACGACCTTGTAAAAACCGCTCCATAGCTGTGGAAAGTCTTCACTTTCACCAGCGCATGACCCACGACACTCCTTCTTTGGATACTTTGGAATTGAACACTTTCACCAGTGCATAGACCTATGAAAGACGCTCTTTAGCTGCTGAAAGTCGCCACTTTCCCCAGCTAACACTCATCTTTTGGACACACGTTAGCTGTTGAAAGTGAATTATGAAATTTTTTAAAAGAAGACTTTTATGGGTCATATTATTTTCTAAGACAAAAACCAAAACCTAAGTTTTGCAACTATAAAAACTCAAAAATGAAATGAGGAAACTACCGATAGCCATGCTATCCACCACAAAATGTGACCAAAGGGACGAGTTCATTTTGGGAGCTAACACCTTCCAAGAAAGCAAGAGACCTCAGAGATATTCATGCTATGCTGCAGCTACAAGCCACATCATTGATTCTGAGCCTTTCTGTTATGAGGAGGAATCTAGTCAGCCAGTATGGAGAGATGCCATGATGGAAGAGTATCATTCCATCATGAAGAATGATGTGTGGGATATTGTTCCAAGACCTGATGGGAAGTTTGTAGTGACTTCCAAGTGGATATATAAGATCAAGCACACAACTGACGGGAGCATCGAGAAGCACAAATCGATATTTTTTGCTAGAGGATTCTCTTATTTGGAGGGAATATATTATGAGGAGACACTTGCTATTGTTGCTCGATACACTTCTATCCGGGCGATTATTTCCCTTGTGGAATCCATGGTTTGGAGACTACATCAAATGGATGTGAATATATCTTTTCTCAATGGAGAGATTGAGGAAGAAGTATACATTAAGAAATCATATGGTTTCATGATACATGAGAAGGAGTCTCATGTGTATGGGTTGAAGAAGGCCATGTATGGACTCGATCAGGCACCTCGAGCTTGGTATGTGAGGATTGACAGACACCTGATGAGTTTGGGCTTCGAAAAAAGTGTTGTTGATCCCAACCTGTACTACAAGACTGTTAATGGTGAGTCCCTGATTTTGGTCATCTACGTTGATGATTTATTCCTCACCAATATAGAGAGCCTTATTTTTGAATGAAAGTATGCATTGGCATCTAAGTTTGAGATGAAGGAACTTGATATGATGCACTACTTCTTGGGACTATAGGTGTGGCAGAGAACTGATGAGATCATCTTGAGTCAAGGGAAGTACACAATTGAGATATTGAAGAGGTTTGGGATACTGAACTGTAAGCCCATGGATACACCAATGGTGACGAAATCTAGAGATCTTCTGATTTCGATGAGATTGATACGACCCTATACAAACAATTGATTGGATCATTGATGTATCTAGTTAACACCAGACCAAATATTTTCTATGCAATTAGTCCACTTATCCAGTTTATGAGTTAGCAGAGATAGACAAACTGGATTGTTGCGAAGCATGTGTTGAGATACTTGTGAGGCACAATTGGACATGGTATGAGATATACCTCCAATATTGACACGATATTGCAGGGATATACTGACTCTGATTGGGTAGGGAGCATAATGGAAAGGAAGAGCACCTCTGAGTGTTGCTTCAATTTGGGATATGCCATGGTTTTTTGGTGTATAAGGAAACAAAATTTTGTGGCTTTAAGCACTGCAGAAGCATAGTACATTACATTGATTGTGGCAGTCCACGAAGCGGTGTGGCTTCACAAGATCCTTGCATATTTATTTGGACATGTGTTGGATTCCACTGTTATTCATTGTGATAAACATAGATGTGTGAAGCCCTCAGAGAATCAAATGTTTCATGACAAATCAAAACACATTGAGATAAAGTACCATTACATCCGAGACATGGTGCAAAGGAAGGAAGTACTAGTGCAGTACCTTCCTAAAAATGAGCAAGTTTTTGATGTTCTTACCAAACCCCTTACCAAGATGAATTTCGAGTACTTCCATGACACACTTGGCGTGGAAGATAATGCCTCCCTCACTGAGAGGGAGTGTTGATGTTTGTAGCTTCCTAAGAAATTCTCCAGATCATACTCCTCTGTGACTGAGTTAAGTTGATCTGTTAGGACACTTATTCGAGAGGGATAAGTTGGTTTGGGATTATAGCCCAATGTCCCTTGTGGAGAGTGTTATCTCGCAAAATAGCACCATCATTTTGGTCGGGTTTTATGGTGGATAGCATGGCTATTGATAGTTTCCTCAATTCATTGTTGAGTCTTTTTAGCTGCAAAACTTAAGTTTTGGTTTTGTCTTAAGAAAATAATTTGATCCATAAAGTCTTCTTTTCAAAATTTTCATTTTACACTTTCATAAGCTAACATGTGTCCAAAAGTTGAGCGTGCGCTGTTGAAAGCGCATGCTTTCCGCAGCTAAGGAACAATTTTTCAAAGGTCATGTGCTGTTGAAAGTGCATGCTTTCCACAGCTAAGGAGTGCTTTTTACAAAGAGACGCGCTGTTGAAAGTGCATACTTTCCACAACTATTGATCGGTTTTCACAAAGTCGCGCGCTGAGGAAAGTCAAGATTATCAACAACTAATAGAGGCTGTACTCCTGGGTTGGCAACATCAAATCAAATCTTTGGTTCCATATCAGACATTGTTCACAAAAGACCGTTTAGAGTTTTGAATTGCAAATGGAAAGGATGATACTTAAAATTGTAGGGAACTTTTCAATCCCTTCCCAAGCTCCAAATGAAGATCTGAAAACACCATTGGATAGATTAGATTCTCTAGATGCCAATCGACTATTTAAACATGCAAAACGGACTCTCCATGACCGAGAAAATTGATTTTGAAAAAATCTTCACTTTCACCAGCGCAGAAGGTAGAATTATGGCTAGTTAGCTGTGGAAAGTAGCGACTTTCAACAGCACAGGAGCAGATTTTTCAGGCAAGTGCACTGTTGAAAGCTGTCAAGGCCAGAATAGCCAAATTTTCGCCTAGATCAAGAATTTTTGGGTTTGAATGGTTTGAATCCTTCTTCAATAAGCTGGTTATGAATTATCAAATCAAAATCTGAAGGCCATTTTTGGAGATGAAAGT
>ML780849.1:320545-341925 GCA_009831015.1 Picea engelmannii | reverse complement strand
GGGGGGGGAGAGAGGGAGAGGGGGAGACAAAATGTGAGTGAACAAGTGAGCAAGTGAGAGAGAGATATGGGAAGATAAAGGGAGTGATGTAGAGAGAGAGGGAGAGAGGAGTAAATGCAGGTGAGAGAGAGAGATAGAGAGAGGGGGGGGGAGAGTAGGGGATAAAGAGAGAGGGAAACAATGAGAAGGGAAAAGGGAGGGAGATATTTAGCGAGAAAACACTACAACAAATCCCTATGATTAGCTTCCTTTTTAGCTCCCTTTTTTGCTTCCATTGTCTGTTTTAATGTATTTTTGTCCACCTTTTTGCAAAAGTCGGTGCTATTTATCAGGATGACACTATTTTGGGTGTTATTTTCATTGAGAAACAAAATTCAACATTAAATTAGGCGCCATTAGCGCCTAATTTGGAGCCTAACTTAGCACCCAATTTACTGCCTTATTTAGTGCCTACTTTAGTGCCCAATTTTGTTCCCTATTTAGCACCCAAGTTAGCACCAAGTGTAGCTTCCAGTTTAGCTTCCAATTTGTCTTCTACTTTAGCTTCCAATTTAGCTTCATGGTTAACATCCAACTTAGCTTCCCTTTTAGCTTCTAGTTTGACTTCAAATTTAACATCTATTGTGCCTAAATAGTTATTTTGTTGAGTTGTTGGGGGTTAAGTGGATAAAGGATTTGGGGATTTATGGATTTCGGGTCTATGGATTAAGGTTTAAGGGATTAGGGGTTATAATTTAAGGGATCAAGGTTAAAGGGCTAAGGGGTTTGGGTCTTATGGGTTAGGTAGTTTAATGGTTAATTGCTTCAGGATTATATCTGGTCAAGAGCTTAATGACATCCATCGACTCCGCACATAATCTTAGATATCGTCCATGTCTCATTGTCATAATTAGTCATTTCCATATGTATAATATTTATCAGAAATCTATTGAAATGTCATGAAACTTCCAATACACCCATCACAAATGTCTTCCACCAACCCCACATAGTGAGTAACAAATGGGGCCAACATTCAAATGTATTCAATCTGTGCCCATATGCATCGAAACTTGACATGGTTAGACTAGAAACATGCCTTGACGGTATGGGAGGGTTTCAAGACTCAAGGATGTATGATGTCCCCACATAATATTTGGGATCATCCATGTTTTCATCAACATTCATAATGGATGTCTCATTTTCATCATTTGTCATTTCCATCTGTAGAATCTTTGTTGGAACTCTCTTGAAATGTCATGGAACTTCCAATACACCCATCACAAATGTCATCCACCAACCCCTCATAGTGAGCAGTGAATGGGGACAATGTTGAAATTTCTTCAATATGTGCTTGTATGCATCAAAATTTGACATGGTCAGACTAGACACATGCCTTGACGGTATGGGAGGGTTTCAAGACTCAAGGATGTCTTATGTCCCCACATAATCTGTGAGATCGTCCATGCTTGCATCAACATTCATCATGCATGTCTCATTGTCATCATTCATCATTCCATTATATAGAATATTTGTCGAAACTCTCTTGAAATGTCATGTAACTTCTAATACACACATCACAAATGTCTTCCACTGACCCTGAACAATGAGCAATGAATGGGGCCGACATTGAAATTTCTTCAATCTGTGCCTATATGCGTCAAAATTTGACATGGTTAGACTAGATAGATGCCTTGACGGTATGGGAGGGTTTCAATATTGAAGGATGTTCAATGTCCCCACATAATATTTGAGATCGTCCATGTTTGCATCAACGTTCATAATGGACGTCTCATTGTCATCATTTTTCATTGACATTTATATAATCTTTGTCGAAACTCTCTCGAAATGTCATGGCACTTTCAATACAACCATCACAAATTTCATCCTGCACTGACCCCGCACAATGAGTGATGAATGGGGCCAACATTGAAATTTCTTCAAATTGTACCTGCATGTGTTGAAATTTGATGTGGTTAGACTAGACACATGCCTTAATGGTATGGGAGGGTTTCAAGACTCAAGGATGTATGATGTCCCCACATAATATTTGAGATCGTCTAGTATGTTTGCATCAATGTTCATTATGGACGTATCATTGTCATCATTCGTCATTGTCATTTGTATAATCTTTGTCAAAAGTCTCTTGAAATGTCATGGAAATTCCATTACACCCATCACAAATGTCTTACACCAACCCTGCACATTGAGTAATGAATGGGGCCAACGTTGAAATTTCTTCAATTTGTTCCTGTATGCGTCGAAATTTGACATGGTTAGACTAGACACATGCCTTGAAAGTATGGGAGGGTTTCAAGACTCAAGTATTTATGATGTCCCCACATAACCTTCAATATCATCCACATTTTCATCAATGTTCATCATGCATGTCGATCTCATTGTCATCATTTTTCATTCCATTCTATAGAATCTTTGTTAGAACTCTCTTGAAATGTCTTGGAACCTCCAACATGCCCTTCACCAATTTCATCCACCATCCCCACATAGTGAGAAATGAATGGGGCCAATGTTGAAATTTCTTCGAAATGTGACTGTATGTGTCGAAATTTGACATGGTTAGACTAGACACATGCCTTGAAGGCATGGGATGGTTTTAGAACTTAGGGACATCATTATATTCATCATCACCATCATCCTGGTTTTAATTTCCATCATCATCATCATCATCATATTCATCATGACCCAATTTTTCCATCCATGCCAACAAAGATCAAACTCGACATACCCATGTTTACAGTGAAACCTGATGAATATGTCAATTTCCATGTATTTGTCTTTTTCTTGTGGCATTCTTCAAGATGATTAAACCATGATTATGTTAAGTTCAGACATACCAAAAGAATTTTATAGGGTCCAACATGAAAGTGGTTTAATGGTTAATGGGTTAGGGATTATATTGGGTGAAGGGATTAATGACATCCATCGACCCTACATGGTTAGCAGTGAATGAGGCCAATGTTGAAATTTCTCCAAATTGTGCCTATATGGATCAAAATTTGACATGGTTATACTAGACACATGCCTTGATGGTATGGGAGGGTTTCAAGACTCAAGGATTTCTGACGTCCCCACATAATATTCAATATCGTCCATGTTTCAGGGGGTTAGGGGTTAGATGGTATAAAGGTTAAGGTCTTAGGCTTAAGATTAGTGAAATATTTCAATTTGTTTTAAAATATAAATTAATGAACAAACTTTGGATACATTTATCCTAATGGTTTGGACTTACATTTTTTTACATATACGATATATGTAATTATATTTTTTAACAATTGCATATTTAATGTATTGTTATTGAATAGGTTCTTCATCCTAGTTCAGTCCAAGTCTAACCAATAACCTAACAACACTTGTAAACCATTATCAACCAATAAATGACCACTAACCATGCTAACTCTTATCCAAATAATCCTAATTTTTTTTTCCAACAATTCATAGCAAAGATTGAACACTTTAAGGATATTGCAATAGGTAATTTGTATCAACAGGAATACTACTGAAGCATTTCAAAGTTTGGTCCATAAGAATCAACATTTTTAAAACATGGATTACAAATAATTCTAAAAAATTAGAAGTCTTGGCCATTAACATTATTGTCTGAACAATGTCATCCAATGTATCATTGTCAATGTTCATATGTTCTTTCAAGTATTTAATATTATCCTCATCCTCATCTTGACCTGCATCATCTTCATCATCATTGAAATATGAATGTAGACCATCTATATCGTTACCATATGTATTTGGATCATAATTTTCTATACCATCCATATTGTTGTCTTCCATAACATCATCTAACTCTGGATTGTTTTCTTCTTTTGCCTGAACATAACCATCTTCAACATCATCATGGATGTCAATTTCTTCAATGTTCTCTAATCCCCCTCTCTCATTTTGTTGGCTATCATTGTTTTGTTCAGTATCCACTAATGCATCGTCAAATACATGCCTTAATCTTGGATCATAATGTATGACAAATATACATTTCGTGTCCAAAATATCTTCATAGAAAAATACTTGCACGTGAACGACATACATATATTAGACATATGTTATAACAGTTTTATTGATTAATAAACACATATATTACAACAATAAACTATGACCTAATAGATTAATGATCACTACCACTTCTTATTTGAGTTAAAAAAAATACATGCTAACAATGAATTGGTAGAACATAAGGATCATTATCCTCTGGTAGGAACCTCGAGGAATCTATAGAAAAAAATCCACTATCGGTATCATGTCTTTGTTTCCTCTCAAATGCTTCATACCATCTACACTTAAAAATACAACATTTAAAAGAGCGGTAATCCAAATCAATAATTTCTTGGATTTTCCCAACATATTGTAGATTCCCTTCAATAATATTCTTATATTTTGATCTTTCTCAACTGGATTGATTGAAATCAACCATGATTAAACAATCAAAGGATCATCTCTTTACATATACACTTTCTACACGAGAATGTCGTCCATATACCCACATTGCAGGATATTTCCTCACTTGTGAAAGACCATTTATTTCAGTGAAAACAAATATAATGACAAATATCAAAATAGTTAATAGTGTCAAAACTGTAAGGAAACAACTGTTTTTGTAAAATTCCAATTGTACCTTTATTTCACATCTTCTACACATGTTGATTTCATCTTCTGTTATGTTTGAATCTATACCTACATTTTCTATTTGATTTTGAATTTGTTCAGTAACCCATTCTAGTGTGAAATATTTTCCCCATTCCCCAAGTAGATCACTTGGAAGTGGAGTATTCCTTGGGTTGGATCTCTTAAACTGTCTCCTTGCTTCTAACAATTCTTCTCTCTTTTTTATCTAGGTGGATATTGGTGGCCACCCACTTGTTCCAACTGGCTCCTTTTTCCAGTTTTTAGTTCAACACATTCTTCTGTACTTCTTTTTAATTGTGGGTTCTACACTTTTGGGGCTGTTTGGAGCTCTACACATATTCCAGGTGGATACTGGTGGCCTCCCACATAATCCAACATGCATATTTTGTATGTTTTCATGTCAACACATCTTGCTATACTTCAAGGGTTGTTTTAGGGCCCTAAACAATGTTATTTTGTCTCGCCACAGTCAAACTATAGATGGAGTCATATTTTTACGGCATAATGCATAGTTCTCGAAAATACCTTTCCAACGGGCTATCACGCACCAAAAACGAAGATCGTATGCAAAAGTTACGACCTCGAGAAGTTAATGTACTAACTTACCCAAACAAGGCCCACATGACTTTTGGTGTTTCATCTCCTAGGGTTAGGTTTTTGGATGTCTAGGGTTTTGGAATTCCTGTTTAACATAAAAACGCCTTTATAGACTCATTGTAATGAACTTCTTGTGAATGAGCGTAGCCATCACATCTATTCTCATAGATAAATCTGCCACCATTCTAGCGAGTCTTGTACTCTATATTTTTATAGTCTCTTTACCATTATTTCATTAATAGAAATCACGTATTGTTATATTTCTCTATTTCTAGAAAGTTTCATGAGTATTTCATTGTAATTTCTCTGATTTCATTTCGTTCCGAATATAATCCAAATCAGTGGTATCAGAGCAGGCTGCTCTTGATCATTTTTCAACACATGTCCCTGACGAGGTCCAAGTATATCCAGTTGGATCTCAAATTTTTCTCTCTCAAGGAAAATCACTCTCACACACCCAAGAAACCCTCGATGGAGGAAGAAAAGAAAGACGATGAAGCAAAAGATTATATTAACTTGTTGATTGAGAAATCTCTCACCCGACAGAGGGACGAAATGATGAAGAATTTTGCACACATTCTTCAACGCCTGCGGATATCAACAGACACATATTCATCAAGAAACCATTTTGGAGGACCCTCTCCCTTCAAGGTACAAGTTAATTTTGATATGCCCATATTTGAAGGCCAGATAGATGCAGACACCCTAGAAAAATTGTTAAATCTATTAGAAGGTTATTTCTCTATTCAAAAAAATTTTGACAGGGAAAAAATCACCTTCGCACTCCTCAAGGCTCTCCCCCATGTCAAACATTGGTGGGAAACTTACTGGGAGAAAAGTTTCACAACAGAATCTAGAATCTATGGGGCCGATCCCACTTGGAATTTTTTTGTGGATGTGGTCAAAGAACAGTACTATCCTACTGATAACTATGAAAACCAGTACATGATATGGACCACACCGTGGCAAGAGAAGATCCAAATAGTGTTGGAGTTCACAAATACTTTCCATAGCTTGCGCACCAAGTTGGGTATCAAGGACTCCAAGTGACATCTGGTTCTAAAATACTGTGGAGATCTGCATAGGTACATTGTAACACCCTGTTTCCCCTAGTTTGTAAAAATAACTATACTGGCCAAGAACTATGGCAAACTAAAAAATGTGAATGTGTGATGTGAATGGACCTTGTGAAAAAGGTCGATGAATGTGAAAATAATATTATGAATATATATATATATATATATATATATATATATATATATATATATATATATATATTTCCGGACTGCTGAGAGGGGATATGCTAAAAAAGAGACCACAATGGCTGAAGAAAGGTGGTGGAAGGCACCTGGAAAGGTGGCGTTAACTTCCACCAAAACCAATAGCGTATTTGGACTTCACTGGCCCAAAGAACCAAGAACGACTCGCTGGCCCGAAACAAATTACTCATGGTTTGGTAGGTAAATGGATCCTCAAGGATTACTGAGGGATGGGGAAAGTGAACTGCCCATCCATAGGAGCCTCGGGCCTGACTACCACGAGGGAAATCGCGCCACATGCAACCTCGCAAGAGGGAAATGTGTGAGGAAGAAGCGCAGAGGGGGCAGATGCGAGGGAAGGAAGAGGAACTCTGGAAAATACAGAGTGAGTGATAGAGGAGAAGAAGGAGAGTAACCTTCATTCTCGGTCACTGGAAAATAAAGACTCAGTCTCATAGCATCGTGGCCTCAACTCGAGGGTGGCTAGTGGTAAATCCGTTGGGAGTTGTTGAGCCTACGGTTGGGTGGAAATAATCACCCCTCTCAGCAGTTGCATCACCTCTGGTGTTATTTCTGATAAGTGTTATTTGAAGTTAATGCCATAATCGCATGTTCAGTTTTATGTGCTTGTAAATAGTTCTAAATATAAGTGTTTACCTAATGTTTGATTTGATAGAATGGATGCCTGTGTATGCTTACATGCCATAGTTGTTTTCTGCACAAACGATTAAGTCTGGGACATGAGTTCGCTCCACCGAGAATCGTCTTATTTTCTTAGTTTCTTGTAATATTCTGGGAAGGCCCCTTGAGAGTACTCTTTTTCAAGAATTACCCCATAAACCTTGTAACCGTACTGAACCTTACCAGAGAAACGATTAAGATCAAGGATAATTTCCCGAGAACCGTCTGAGGGTTCATGCAATCCAGGTCTGGAACCCTTATGCGAGAAAGAGTAGCTTTCTAATGTCTCAGGGTCATGGGATCCTGAAGCTTTGAGAGTTTGAACTTCGTGATTCAAGCTCAGAAGGGATAGCGAGTTCAAATATAGAAAGAAAATACCCTATCGCTTGGTAAATGAATGGTCAGAATCCTTTCGATAATAGCCCAAGACTATCAACACCGACGGATCTAGAGAAGGAGCGTAGGCATTAACACCTCGCCCTTTCAGCCTTCGCAAATAGTGATGGGATCCTGGACCGTACATCCCAGGGACCCATCGGAGCTCTATAAGCCATCGATCTTAACCTTTACTTAGGCGGGAGAGTGAACTCGACTACGTCTTGAAAATACCGAAGACATCAGGACCATCCATGTTGGAGGACAGGTGGCAGAGATTTGACCATTTCACATATCGGGGATTCGTGAGTTTGGAGGTGGAAGACCAGGCTCTTGAAGTCACAAAGTCCCAAGTCGCGATATCGTGACGTGATCTGGGTCGTTGATCAAAGAGGAAGGACAACCGTGGGATCTGACATCTCGATATATCATGTATCGAGGATTCATGAGTTTGGAGGTGGAAGACCAGGCTCTTAAAGTCATGAAATCCTGAGTCGTGAGATCGCGACGTGATCTAGGCCATTGATCAAAGAGGAAGGATAGTCATGGGATCTGACGTCTCGATACATCACGTATCAGGGATTCGTGAGTTTGGAGGTGGAAGACCATGCTCTTGGAGTCATGAAGTCCCAAGTCATGAGATCGTGATGTGATCTGGGTCGTTGATCATAGAGGAAGGACAACTATGGTATATGACATCTCGATACATCATGTATCTAGGTTTCGTGAGTTTGGAGGTGGAAGACCAAACCCTTGGAGTTGCAAAGTCCCGAATAGCGAGAAGTAGGAGCAACCACTGAGTCAGGACCTCCTTGCCATATCGCATACTGGGGTCTCGGAGGTTGAGGGGAATCAATTTCGACTGTAGAAGTCCCGAGCTTGCGAGTTGCGAGAGATTGTGCAACACGTGGCACATCCGCTTGGTGGGACCCATGTGGTTGACAGGTGGTGTAATGATAAGATACCCAGAGAGAGGGAGAAGTGGTGACAGGTGGTGGACACGTGTCATTTGAAATGGGAGTCAACATTCTGTTGAATTCTCGTACTTCGGGTTCTTGTAAGAAAGGAGCACAAAGGCCCAACAACTCAAGTCACAAAGTTGTGAGTTTTGAGAAGCCCGGAAGGAGTCAAACCTTCTCTGACTTTCGTGTCTCAGGGTTTTGTAAAAGAAGGGCCCAGAGGTTCAACCTTTCAACTCGTGAACTTGCAAGTTATGAGCAAGGCTAGTAGTTAGCCCTAGCTGGTGGTCACGCGTGGAGAGCGCTAATAAGGAGGGGCCATACCATATCAGAATCTCGAGTATCGATGATTGGTAAAGAAAATTCGAGGGTCTTCGACTCACGACTCGCAAAGTCACGAGTTGTGAAAGGCGCTTAAATTTAGATGCGTATGTGGTCCTATCGAGATAGGGACTAAAGAAAGGGAGCTAGTGCTTTGTCATTAAGTGACGGGTAGATCTGGACGACCAGAATTTGTGCGCCCAGATCTACGGCTAGGGTTTCATTCTGGAGCCCCCTCGCCATTCTACCTTTAATATTGGACTCACTTGTATCGTTGAGTTGCAAAACACGAAAAGGCACCTGGTTTGTTTGGCCTATGGTCCTAACCCACAATCACAGGGAGGTGAACAGGGAAGAACTAGCCTACGCTAGGCCCCCGTAGGACTTCAGGGATTCTGTCCCTTGAGGAAAAGAGAAAATTTTATTATGACATAGAGGGTGTGTTACAAATTGGTATCAGAGCATGGTTACAACACTTGGTCTACTTGGGCTCATGAACGAGTTGCGTAGAATCTCTGTTTGGAACACTCTTAAAAAGAGTAACCCCCTGTCTTAACCTTCCGAATCGAAAGACAAAGTTAAGAATGAAAAACCCATGTTGTGTGTGTGTGTGTACATGTGAAAATATGAATTATGTACTAGTTATAAATAAATATAAATATTGACTAACAACCAACGTTTTTCCTTTTGCACACAAGCGGAAGATCAACCGTGGGAAATTATCAACGCATAGTATCGTGACTCACCATGAAGTGGGAGAAGGCTCCCACAATAAAGATGAAGAGTCTGACAAAAGGAGGGCAGTAGGGACCCCTCCATATCTAGCCGAGACTATGAGGAGTCTCATGGTCGAATTACAAAGCTACAAGGCTGACAATGAAAGGATGATGAAAGAACAAGAAAAACAAACATAAATTAATGCAGTTTTACTGCAGATTTTATCCGATCTACAAAGACAAATGCAACATGAACCTGAGACTCAGAAACATGGTCATATCAGTGGCCACACTAAGAGGAGAACCTCGAAAAAGGTCCACCTCAGAGGTAAAGGACAAGCATCGGATAATTCCTCTGAGAAGGAAGATGGTGATTTAGAGGGCTCTTCTAGCAGCAGAACCAATTCCTATCCCAAAAGAAAACAGAAGAAGCAAAAGTCTTCCAAAGGTCGAAAATTTGAAGAATTCAGAAAGGCCAAACCACCCTCCTTTGACGGTGAAATAAAGAATGGAGAGGAAGAAGAGGCTTGGATGCTTGGACTAAACAAGTATTTCAGAGTCCATGACTTTTCAGAAAATATGAAGGCTCGAGTGGCCACCTTCAACTTGAACGGAAAGGCTTCCATTTGGTGGGAAGACCTTAAGAATATGAAAGGGGTTCATGAAGAGGACCTGTCTTGGGAACGGTTTGAGAAATACTTTTGAAAGAAGTATCTGTCGGAAAAATATTTCGACGAAAAGACTAAAGAGTTTTATGAACTCAAACTGGGACAACTCACTATAGAAGAATATGTCAACAAATTCCTCGATTTGTTGAGGTATGTACCCTATATCAAGGCGGAAAAGGAAAAGGTGCAACGCTTCATCAGTGGACTACCTAAAGACTATTGGAATAGAATTGAATTTGATGAGCCAAAGACTCTAGAAGACACTATTCGAAAGGCAACCTATTGTCATGAACAGTTTGGGCATCGAGCAGAACCTCGCGAAGGATGGAAACAGAAGAATAGTTCAAGATTTCAGAAAAGGGGAATTAAATCCCCAGGATTTAAGAACTATAAGAAGAACCCAAGAATGAACTTTCCAGCCCGGAGTATGCACCAATAGAATTTTCCCTCCTTGAGCAGAAATAAAAATTTTGGATCCATATCAGTGAAGACTGATAACCCAAAGAGAGAACCTTTGAAATGTTGGGGTTGCAGAGAAGAACATCTCCTGAGAGACTGCCCACACCGACAACAGAATAGTCAGGGGATTTATAACATCCAAGAAGCTACTACCATCAATGATGTGGCCAAGAGTGTGCCACAAATTTATGTAGCCTTGGATAATAACCAAGCTGACCACCAAGATTCAGTAGTGGAAATAGAAGGTATGATTTCCAACCATCTAGTGTCTGTTTTAATTGACCCTGGTTCAAGTTTGAGTTATATAGCCCCTAAAGTTGTTGATAAGTGTAAACTACAACCACAAAAACATACCAAGCCATGGTTGGTACAGTTAGCCACTGGCACTAGAAGAAGGGTAGCAAAGGCTATACCAGCCTGCCAATTGATGTTGGGTAGATTTCCCACCTAAACAACCCTTAACTTATTACCCCTGGGATCGTATGATCTGCTGATTGGTATGGACTGGCTAGCCACCCATAAATCCATATTGGACTATTACCATAAAACCTTAGAATGTGTAAGTAAACAAGGGAAAAAGATAACCTTTCAAGGGATCTGAAAACCTGTCTCATTGAGACAAATATCAGCTCTGCAAATGAGAAAGTATTGCCGAAAGGGATGTCCCCTATATGTAATACAGGTGTTGAAAACAATCGAAGGTGACAAATCAAGCCTTTACGATCACCCTATCCTGAGAGAATACAAAGATGTGTTTCTGGAAGAGGTATCGGGTCTACCTCCGAGAAGGGACATAGATTTCTCGATAGAACTTGCACCAGGAGCGGTGTCGGTGTCTAGGACACCCTACCAGATGAGTACACCCGAGTTAGTTGAAAGCAAGTTGTGATTAAAAGAAATGATGGATAAGGGCTATATTCAGCCTAGTGTGTCTCCATGGGGAGCACCATTCCTATTCATGAAAAAGAAGGATGGTACCCTTAGACTGTGTATAGATTATAGGCAACTCAATAAGGTAACCATAAAGAACAAGTACCCCTTGCCCAAGATTGATGACCTATTCGATCAATTGGGGGGTGCGTCTATTTTCTCAAAGATTGATTTGAGGTCGGGATACCATCAAGTCCAAATCAAGGGTGAAGACATCCATAAAACTGCCTTTCGAACGAGGTATGGACACTATGAGTTTGTGGTGGTGCCATTTAGGTTGACCAATGCCCCTACCACTTTTATGTGCTTGATAAACAATGTACTCAACAAGTTCCTAGACAAATTTGTGCTTGTTTTTATTGATGATATATTAGTTTAATCCAAGAACAGAAAAGAGCATGAGGAGCATCTTAGACTTGTGCTGCAAGTGCTAAGAGAACATCAAATCTATGCCAAATTCAACAAGTGTGAATTCTTCCAGAAGGAAATACATTACTTAGGCCATGTTCTCTTTGAAGAGGGAGTAGCGGTAGACCCTAATAAAATCAGGTCTATCATGGAATGGCCTACCCCAAAAGATGTTTTGGACATCAGATCCTTTATGGGATTAGAAAGATACTATAGGAGATTTATAAAAGGATTCTCCAAGATTGGTTGTCCAATCACTGCCCTCTAGAAGAAGGGGAAAAAATTCCTGTGGACACAGAAATGTGAAGAAAGATTTCAAACCCTGAAACATCTACTGACCCATGCACCTGTGCTGAAGATCGCCGATCCAGAAGCTAACTTCCTCGTGTGCACAGATGCCTGTAAGGAAGGGCTCGGAGGAGTCCTTATGCAGAAAGGAAGTGTGATCTGCTATGAATCCCAAAAATTGAACGAGAATGAAGTCAACTATGTGACCCATGATCTAGAACTGGCTCCCATAGTGCATGCCTTGAAAATGTGGAGGCATTACCTCTTGGGAAGAAAATTTGTACTTATGACAAATCATTGTGGATTGCGAGCGAAACTTGTTTGATCAACCAAAGCTCAATGCTAGACAAGCTAGGTGGATGGCCCCCCTAAGCGAGTTTGATTTCGAAATCAAACACATTAAAGGAAAGGAAAATAGGGTGGTTGATGCCCTTAGCAAAAGTATGAAAACAATTCACTTGGCAGCGGTGAGCACCTGTGAGACATATGTCAAGGAAAGAATCAGAAATGCACAAGAAACAGATCCCTTCATCCGGACCGTGACCATGTACCTACAGCAAGAACCCACCAGAGTAAAATATGAAGACTACCGGGAGACCAAAGGAGGTTTGCTCACTTACAGAAGAAGATTTTATATTCCAGATTGTGACGAATTGAAGAGGTTCATTATGGATGAACTACATAAAAGAACCTACTCGGGTCATCTAGGATACCAGAAAATGATCAATGCCACCACAAAACAATTTTATTGGCTTGGATTGAAGAAAAGCATAGTTGAGTACCTAGCCAAATGCATAGAGTGCCAACAGGTTAAAGAAGAACATCGACACCCAACAGGATTATTGCAACCTTTACCAATCCCAGAATGGAAATGGGAAACCATCTCCATGGATTTCATCACTAGATTACCAACATCAACCAAACAGAATGACACCATTATGGTGGTGGTGGATAAATTGAGAAAGTCTGGTCACTTCATCCCCATTAAGTCGACCTGCAAGGCAATCGATATCGCCCAGGTATTCATGAAAGAGATATTCAGACTGCATGGTATGCCGAAAGAGATCGTGTCTGATAGAGACACGAAATTTACTTCCAACTTTTGGAAATCACTGATGGCTGGTTTAGAGACCAAGTTGTTGTTTAGCACCACCTATCACCCTCAAATCGATGGACAGACAGAAAGAGTGAATCAAATACTAGAAGATATGTTAAGGATGCATGTAATGCATCAACCCAGGAAGTGGAAAGACTACCTACCAATGGTAGAATTCGCCTACAACAATGGCTACCAAGCATCCTTAAAGATGAGTCCCTTTGAAGTCCTCTATGGTAGACCATGTAACACTCTAGTCAGCTGGAGTAATCCTGTAAACATGATTTCTTTTGGACCTGACATGTTGAAAGAAATGGAACAATAGGTGACTCAGATAAAACAAAACCTGAAGGTCGCTCAGAACCAACAGAAAAGTTATGCCGACCAAAAGAGAACTCCAAGAGAGTTCAAGACGGGAGACCATGTATATCTCAGAGTTAGGCCCAGGAAGAGTTCCCTGAAAATGGGAGCTTGTGCCAAGTTGGCACCTCGGTATTGTGGACCCTTTGAGGTTCTAGATAGAGTGGGACCTATAGCCTATAGGCTAGCACTTCCTCCCACAGTAAAAGCACATAATGTTTTCCATGTTTCATTATTGAAGAAATACATACATGATGCTAATCATATAATTGATTGGTTTGTGATTTAGGTGGAACCAGAGGGAGAATTTCTACCAGAACCCCAATGCATACTGGACAGAAAGGAAACCCCGCTCTGGAACCGAACCATTGCATAGGTCAAGGTGCAGTGGAGACATTTTGGACCAGATGAGGCTACATGGGAAATGGAGGATGCCATGAGACAGGCATATCCAATTATGTTTACCTCTGTACATGCATGTCATGTTGATAGATAAGAACATCGAGGATGATGTTCCTTTAAGGGGGAGGGAATTGTAACACCCTATTTCCCCCAGTTTGTAAAAATAACTATACTGGCCAAGAACTGTGGCAAACTCAAAAATGTGAATGTTCGATGTGAATGGACCTTGTGAAAAAGGTCGATGAATGTGAATAATATTATGAATATATATACATATTGTTGGACTGCTGAGAGGGGATATGCTGAAAAAGAGACCACGATGGCTAAAGAAAGGTGGTGGAAGGCACCTGGAAAGGTGGCGTTAACTTCCACCGAAACCAATACCGTATTTGGACTTCATTGGCCTGGAGAACCAAGAGCGGCTCGCTAGCCTGAAATAAATTACTCGCAGGTTGGTAGGTAGATGGATCCTCAAGGATTAATGAGGGATGGGGGAAGTGAACCGTGCATCCGTAGGAGCCTCGGGCTTGACCACCGCGAGGGAAATTGTGCTACACGCAACCTCGCAAGAGGGAAATGCATCAGGAAGAAGCGCGGAGGGGGTAGATGCGAGGGGAGGAAGAGGAACTCTGGAAAATACAGAGTGAGTGATATCAGAGAAGAAGGAGATTAACCTTCGTTCTCGATCATTGGAAAACAGAGACTCAGTCTCGCAGCATCGTGGCCTCAGCTCGGGGGTGGCTGGTGGTAAATCTGTTGGGAGTCATTGAGCCTACGGTTGGGTGGAAATGAGAACCCCTCTCAGCAGTTGCATCACCTCTGGTGTTATTTCTGATAAGTGTTATTTGAAGTTAATGCCATAATCGCATGTTCAGTTTTATGTGCTTGTAAATAGTTTTGAATAAAAGTGTTTACCTAACGTTTGATTTGATAGAATGGATGCCTGTGTATGCTTACATGCCGTAGTTGTTTTCTGCACAAATGATTAAGTCTGGGACATGAGTTCACTCCACCAAGAATCGTCTTATTTGCTTAGTTTCTTGTAATATTCTGGGAAGGCCCCTTGAGAGTACTCTTTTCCGAGAATTACCCCATAAACCTTGTAAGCATACTGAACCTTACCAGAGACATGATTAAGATAAGGGATAATTGCCCGAGAACCTTCTGAGGGTTCATGGAATCCAGGTTTGGAACCCTTATGCAAGAAAGAGTAGCTTTCTAAGGTCTTGGGGTCATGGGAGCCTAAAGCTCTGAGAATTTGAAATTCGTGATTCAAGCTCAGAAGGGATAGAGAGTTCAAATATAGAAAGAAAATACCCTATCGCTTGGTAGATGAATGGTCAGAATCCTTTCGAGAATACCCCAAGCCTGTCAACACCGATGGATCTAGAGAAGGAGCGTAGGCGTTAACACCTCGCCCCTTTAGCCTTCGCAAATAGCGATGGGATCCTGGACCGTAGATCCCAGGGACCCATCGAAGCTCTATAAGCTGTCGATATTAACCTTTACTTAGGTGGGAGAATGAACTCGACTACGTCCCGAAAGTCCCAAAGACATCGGGACCGTCCATGTTGGAGGACAGGTGGTAGAGATCTGACCATTTCACGTATCGGGGATTTGTGAGTTTGGAGGTGGAAGACTAGGCTCTTGAAGTCACGAAGTCCCAAGTCGCAAGATCGTGACGTGATTTGGGATGTTGATCAAAAAGGAAGGACAGCCATGGGATCTGACGTCTCGATACATCGCATATCGGGGATTCATGAGTTTGGAGGTGGAAGACCAGGCTCTCGAAGTCACGAAGTCCTGAGTCGTGAGATCGCGACGTGATCTG
The DNA here is from genome assembly GCA_009831015.1 of Picea engelmannii. Taxonomy (NCBI): domain Eukaryota; kingdom Viridiplantae; phylum Streptophyta; class Pinopsida; order Pinales; family Pinaceae; genus Picea; species Picea engelmannii. The sequence continues at coordinate 325,946 of ML780849.1, read as the reverse complement.
GGCCGTTGATCAAAGAGGAAGGACAGTCGTGGGATCTGATGTCTCGATACATCGCGTATCAGGGATTCGTGAGTTTGGAGGTGGAAGACCAAGCTCTTGGAGTCACAAAGTCCCGAGTCACGAGATCACGATGTGATCTGGGTTGTTGATCATAGAGGAAGGACAACCGTGGGATCTGACGTCTCGATACATCGCGTATCGGGGGTTCGTGAGTTTGGAGGTGGAAGACCAAACCCTTGGAGTCGCGAAGTCCCAAATAGCGAGAAGTAGGAGAAACCATTGAGTTAGGACCTCCTCACCATATCGCATATCGGGGTCTCGAAGGTTGAGGGGAATCAGTTTTGATTGTAGAAGTCTCGAGCTTGCGAGTTGCAAGAGCTTGTGCAACACGTGGCACATCCGCTTGGTGGGACCCATGTGGTTGACAGGTGGTGTAATGATAAGATGCCCAGAGAGAGGGAGAAGTGGTGACAGGTGGTGGACACATGTCGTTTGAAATGGGAGTCAACATTCTGTTGACTTCTCGTACTTTAGGTTCTCGTAAGAAAGGAGCACAAAGGCCCAACAACTAAAGTCGCGAAGTTGTGAGTTCTGAGAAGCTCGGAAGGAGTCAAACCTTCTCTGACTTTTGCGTCTCGGGGTTTTGTAAAAGAAGGGCCCAGAGGTTCAACCTTTCAACTCGCGAACTTGCAAGTTGCAAGCAAGGCTAGTAGTTATCCCTAGCTAGTGGTCACACATGGAGAGCGTTAATAAGGAGGGGCCATACCATATTGGAATCTCGGGTGTCGACGATTGGTGAAGAAAATTCGAGGGTCTTCGACTCATAACTCGCGAGGTCGCGAGTTCTGAAAGGCGCTTGCATTTAGATGCGTATGTGGTCCTATCGAGATAGGGACTAAAGAAAGGGAGCTAGTGCTTTGTCGTTAAGCGGTAGGTAGATCTGGATGACCAAAATCTGTGTGCCTAGATCTACGACCAGGGTTTCATTCCGGAGTCCCCTCGCCATTCTACCTTTAAGATTGGACTCACTTGTATCGTTGAGTTGTGAAACATGAAAAGGCGCCTGGTTTGTTTGGCCTGTGGTCCTAACCCACGATCACAGGGAGGTGAACAGGGAAGAACTAGCCTGCACTAGGCCCCCATAGGACTTCTAGGATTCTGTCCCTTGAGGAAAACCAAAAATTTTATTATGATGTAGTGGGTGTGTTACAATTTGTGACCTTAGAATCTATCGAAAAATACAAGAGCTTTGAAACAAATCAATCAAAGATCCAAACATGTCCTTACATGTCATCCTCTTTGCAATATGAGAGATGGAATGATCCTTCATTGAATCAATGATGATTCTATTTTCCTTGGCCTTATTATGGTGAGCATATAATTATGTTGGATTGACAAGTTTCAGAACCACTTTCATGACATGATCTCAAATATTGGATTCCTCCATAAGAATTTGTGACCTAAGCTTCTGAAGAGAAAAATTGGAAGCTCATTCCAATGTGTCACACCCTCTAATACTATGAGTCATCTTACACATTCTGAATTGATCCTAAAATGAAAAATCAACAATAAATGAAGTAGACACTACCTTTCAACTGGTATTAGCACTTCTCCCAAGAAAAATTCATATCTATGAATAGAAGAAAAAATTCAAGTACGTACTTTTGGATTCTTACTATAGGCCAATACAACCCTCCGAGCTCTCCAAAACCATAGCCAGGTAAAAAAAACAAAACCCTAGCTCCAACAAAGAGAGTCCAATAAGATAATATCACACTAACAAGTCCTCCTTGGCCTCATGCAAGGCATCTCCTTTTCTCTTCCTCCTCATTAGGTACAACCCTAGGGTTTGTCATGAAAGCCTAACTCCTTACCTCCTTAGAGTAGAAGCCCTAACACCCTAGACTTCAAGAATGATCAAGAAACCCTAGTGACTGAAACAAGTGAAAAAGTAAAAAATAGAATGAATAAAGGAGAATAAGAGACTAATGTTGTTCCTCCTACATCTCCAACTCAATTGTAAATAAGAATAATCATAATATTATCAATGATTTCATCATCTCCAATGTCTAACTCACAAGAGAAAAGCCAAGTATCGTACAAGAGAAAGCTCCCAACAATGGACATGTTCTTTACGCATCATAAATTCTTCTAGGTTTTCTTCATGAACCCCATTGTATTCTCCAAGAAGACAAGTACAAAGAAAAGAGCACAATGATGATGACAATTATGAAAGAACTATCTCATTTCTTTACATATAGAGAGGTAATTAAGGCCAACAATAAGAAAGTGGGCCCAAAAAATTACAACCAAACTACTACAAACAAGTAAGCTCACACATGTGAATAACTCCTCCTACATGTGGCATATTTCAATCTCCAAGGTGATGAGGATCCACAATAAAATATCTAAGACAAGAGCACTCCTCATCCAAGGTTCAACACTCCTCCACCAAGGGATCCAATCATCCAATGTCTCTTCAAGTCACTATGTCATTTCTGGGTCCACCCACCTACATGTCCACTCCCTCAACCCAAGATATCATGAGTCAAGTACAAGCCTCTATATAAGAGATCCAAGTAGCCCCATGTTGCTTAGATGTTAATGTCATCCCGTGGAATGCCAAATTCTCCAAATACAATTTTGGATAGCTTAAAACTTCAAAGATATGCATGGAGATGAAGTTCAAGTATGTACTTTTGGATTTTTACTATAATCCAGTACAACCCTTTGAGCTCTCCAAAACCCTAGCCAAGGAAAAACACAAAAACCCTAGCTCCAATGAAGAGAGTCCAATAAGATAAGATCACAATAACAAGTCATCCTTGGCCTCATGCAAGCCATCTCCTTTTATCTTCCTCCTCATTAGGTACAACCATAGGGTTTGTAATGAAAACCTAACTCCTTACCTCCTTAGAGTAGAAACCCTAACACCCTAGACTTGAAGAATGCTCAAGAAACCCTAGTGCCTGAAACAAGTGAAAAAGTTAAAAATAGAATGATTAAAGGAGAAAAAGAGACTAATGTTTCCCCTCCTACATCTCTAACTCAATTGTAAATAAGAATAAACATAATATTATCAATTATTTCATCATCTCCAATGTCTAAATCACAAGAACAAACCCAAGCATCTTACAAGAGCAAGCTCCCAACAATGGACATGTTCTTTAAACATCATAACTTCTCCTAGGTTTTCCTCATGAACACCAATGTCTTACTCCAAGAAGACAAGTACAAAGAAAAGAGCACAATGATGATTACAATTATGAAAGAGCTATCTCATTCCTTTACATATAGATAGGTAATGAAGGCCAAAAATACAAAAGTGGGCCTAAAACCTTACAACCAACCTACTACAAACAAGTAATCCCACACATGCAAAGAAATCCTCCTAAAAGTGAAATATGTCAAGCTCCAAGGTGATGAGGATCCAGAAGAAAATATCTAAGACAAGAGCACTCCTCATCCAAGGTCCAACACTTCTCCTCCAAGGGATCCAATCATCCAATGCCTCTTCAAGTCAATTTTCCATTTCTGGGTCCACCCACCTACATGTCCACTCCCTCAACCCAAGCTAGCATAAGTCAAGTACAAGCCTCTATGTAAGAGATCCAAGTAACCCCATGTTGCTTAGATGTCAATGCCCTCCCGTGGAATGCGAAATTATTCAAATACAATTTTGGATAGCTGGAAACTTCATATATATATGTATAGGAGATGAAGTTCAAGTGCGTACTTTTGGATTCTTACTATAAGCCAATACAACCCTCCGATATCTCCAAAACCCTAGCCAGGGAAAAACACAAAAATCCTAGCTCCAACGAAGAGAGTCCAAAAAGATAAGATCACACTAACAAGTCCTCCTTAGCCTCATGTAAGGAATCACATTTTCTCTTCCTCATCATTAGGTACAACCCTAGGGTTTGTCATGAAAACCTAACTCCTTACCTCCTTAGAGTAGAAACCCTAACACCCTAGACTTCAATAATTCTCAAGAAACCCTAGTGCCTGAAACGAGTGAAAAAGTAAAATATAGAACGAATAAAGGAGAAAAAGAGAGTAATGTTGCTCCTCCTACATCTCTAACTCAATTGTAACTAAGAATAAGCATAATATTATCAATTATTTCATCATATCCAATGTCTATCTCACAAGAACAAACCCAAGAATCTTACAAGAGCAAGCTCCCAACAAGGACATGCTCTTTAAACATCATAACTTCTCCTAGGTTTTCCTCGTGAACACCGGTGTCTTACTCCAAGAAGACAAGTACAAAGAAAATAGCATAATCATGATGACAATTATAAAATATCTATCTCATTCCTTTACATATAGAGAGGTAATGAAGGCCAACAATAAGAAAGTAGGCCTAAAACCTTACAACCAACCTACTACAAACAAGTAAGCCAAAAGTCTTGTGGGATGTTACACTTCAAAGGCTTTCCATGAAGATAGAAAAATAGGTTTCTTGGCCTTTATCCTTATCTGCAAGATTTCAAATCTACTACAAAGTCCCTATTGTTGTAACACATGTCTATTATTCATATTATTAGGTCCCTTCCTAGGTGAACTACTAGTGGTGAGTAGCCCTTGTGAGACTTACTATGGGGCAGCCTATAGGGGAAAATAAGTTTTCACCAAGTTAACTCATATTTGTGTTGCACTTTGAAAAGTGATTATCAATGCTTATCATTGAGCCCATGATCCATGTTCTAAGTGGGTTATCAGAGAAATGAATGGACATGAAAAATATAAGGTTTCATTGTGTAAAATTGTTGTTCAAGGACCCTAATTGAGGGGAAAAAGTTGGTCAAATCTCAACTTCCAATCCTTGTTTCTTACTCCCAAAAAAGTTCATATTTATGACACATTTTCAACCCACAGTGTTTGGAAACTATGGGAATCCATTAAAGGGATACTAAGCTGGCAGGGGGAATCCATATGCATTGGCCTTCCTTCAATGAACAATACATTTGACGCTCACTCTTGTTTCTTTTTTAATGAAATTATTTAGAAAATTCCACATGGTTTTCAGTTAAGAAACTCTTTAGGAAGGACATCCCTCATGCCAAATACCTTTATCACCATTTTTTGATTAATTGGGTTGGTTATCATTGATGTCAACCCTTGAAGAAAGTCTGGTAGTGAATTCTGGTAGCACAAAGGTTTGGGTAATGGACCCAAGTTTGTTTGATGTATAATGGTATGTTTTTTGATATATTTACAAATAATACTATTCTATATGGATAGTACATTTCATTCCATTTCTAGTGGTATGTGGAACGTCACATAACTCCTCACGGATTGAGAGTTATGGCCTTGCAAATTTGGAGGACCCTCATATGTTGGCTTGAAGCCCCAAAAGGTCAAAGAAGTCAAAGTGCTTGCAAAGAAGAAATTA
>ML780849.1:307567-320495 GCA_009831015.1 Picea engelmannii | reverse complement strand
AGAAGGTTAACCCTAAAATGAGGAAAATGGGTTAAGTAGTCAAGTGGCTATTGGATATATGGACAAGTGGAAAATTGGGCAAAGTTGGACATAGGTGACTATGTGGACAAAGTGGCTATGTGGACAAAGTGGTCTAGAAGATGTGTCTAAGGAAGCTAAATGAAATTATAAATAAGAGGCAAGGCTCTCTCATTGCAATCACACTTGAGCATATTGAATATCTAAAGGTGACTGAGGTAACCAAAGGATATATAAGTTGAATTTTAGAAGGAAGGTGAAGTAAAGAAGGCCAAAATTCAAGGGAGGATAAATTCTTTTGAAGATGCTTTCTAAGGTATGTTACTTACATGTCATCTCACCATTTTCACAATAAATTTTTTTCTAGAATGATTCAGACCATGAAATTGGGAGGACATTGAGGAAACATATCCAAGTATCTATGGTATGAATTTCAACTTGTGGGTCATTGTATTTTTGGAGTTACACTCCGTGGAAAATAGGGTTTGTGGCTAGTCCTGAAACTAGTCTAAAATAGGTGTTTCGGGTAAAAACGTCATAACTTCTTCATAACAGATCCAAATTTAGTAAGACCAAATGTGTTGGTTAGAGTACATTTTTTTTATTCTGTGTAAAATTTTCAGATCCATACAACAAATATTCCATGAGGGGCACGCTCTACAAGTTCACTCTCTAGAATAAACCAAAATTCAACAAGGTATGCCATTTTTGCTATAACTCCTTTTCTGAGAGGTTCCCAAGTAGTGAGACCTAGAGGAATTGCATAAAACACACTGAAGAACATTGTGTAATATTTTCAGATCTTTATTCATTACAGGTACATAGTTATGATTATTTCAAGTTAGGGTTGTTGACTAATCCAAAACTAGTCATGTGAGACTAAAGTAAAGTTTGATGAAAATGTTAGTCTTTTGTTGTTAAAGTTAATGAAGGTTTGAAAGTTGAGGTATAGGTTGGTGCATGGTTGATGCACTTGTTTATGGTACAAGTTGATTACAGGTTGTTTGGTACAGTTTGGTGCATGGTTGATGCACGTGTTTAGTGCATGGTTGATGCACTTGTTTATGGTACAGGTTGATTACAGGTTGAGGTGCAGGTTGATGCATGGTTCAAGTTATTGGTACATGTTGTTTGGTGTAGGTTTATTGGTACAAGTTTACAACAGTATATATCACAATGATAGTGTGACAGTGGTTCCATCATTCTAATTATACGTCAGGGTGGTTGGATAGGGTAAGGATAGGTGGTTGTAGCCACCTTCCGGTTGTATCCGGAGAACATAGGGGGTTGTAGCCTCCTTCTGGTTGTAGCCAGAGAATTGGGGAGTTGGAGCTTCCCTCAGGTTGTAGCAGGAGAAACTAGGGGGTTGGAGCCTCCTTCCAGTTGTAGCTGGAAAACAAAGGAAGTTGGTGCTTCCAATGAATGTAATTCTTCAAGACATATAAGAAAAAACATTCTGTGGTTTTCTCCCACTTTGGGTTTCCACATAAAAACAATGGTGTACTATGTATGTGTATGATTGCTCATTTTTTCATTGTTTATTTACTCTACAAATATTGGATAATAAGTGTACATTGATATAACACTTACATTATATGGTTAAAAAGGATTAGATTGCTCTATTACTGATTCACCCCCCCTCTCAGTAATCCAACATGTTTTCAATTGGAAGCCATTGATGATGCTCAAAACCAAATGCGGATTGTCTCTCCATTGGCATTTTTCCAATGGCAACATTATTTATCATGACTTGGACAACATGCTCCACACCTATCTCCAAGGTGAACTCATCCAATAGATTACATAATAGTGTAGCATCTTTAAAATTGGAAAATGAATCAAGAGATTTATTAAATATTGCCCCCCTTATGCACAAAACTAAGAAATTTAATAGTGACCTTCATTTCCCATTCATACAACAATATGACACAATTGTTCCACCAACATTCTCCCAAAATGCTTTTAACTCCTTGAATCTAGTCAAAAAATATTCTTCTTTGTTTTCATTTTGAAAATCTCCCCCCTCAATTCATCATAAGTGGACTAGGGCAATGAATTTCATTTTTCAATCACATAGATGATTCTGTTTGTGCCTCCTGTAAGCATATAATGCACATCTACTCACGATCATGATATTGATTCTCTCCCTGGTTTGTTATGTCGCTATGAGACATGTTTCAAGTATTTTCTGATTGCTTCTAGTATCACAATGTCATGCTATTCTTACAGGAGAAAGGGAAATTTTACCTAAACTGGGATAGTGAATGTGATGTGTGTTTGTAGTTTGAACTTGGTTATCTAGTGCCTCAAATATAAATTTACACTGGAAAATAAAGACATTTATCAAACATCCTTCCTTATCCTCACTTATTAGAACATCAATAAAGAATCCTTAATCTATTAGAGGAGCTTGCAAATCCCCATTTATTTTGGAAGGTTTCTTGGCATTGAATCTTTATATAAGCTCATCATCCCTTTGGGTTGGGGGTAGACCAAAGAACCTCCCTAATGATGCCAATAAGTCCATCATTTAGGTCTATCCTTCTACTAATGAGGGTTCTTGAACAAAACCTTGTCTAAGGTAAGTTTACCCTCGATTCACTTGCTCTTATGTAAAGTTTCGATCAAGATTTATTCTCCAGATCATGATCATTTAATGCCTCCCTAACAATTGTATCTATGTCCAGCTTGGGGATTTCTTCCAAGAGACCTCAATATTCCAAACTTTGGAGTTCCTTTTTTGATTCACTTACTTCCTGCATTTTGGTTAGTAAGTTCAAGGTACCTTATGCTATTGTTATTATTCAATTCCAAATCCCTATTTAAACCAAAACCCTCACCTGCCATGCTTACTTGGTCATATCCATTGAACAATGTCATCCATATTATTGTAGATAGCTTCTTTTTAGGGTATGCTAAATAGTTTTGTTTAAATGTCTATTGGAACAAGCTCCCAGAATGGGGATTCAAGATGCTAAGAAAATTATAAATTTAAGATATTTGCAATTTGGATTAAGGTGAAAATGGGTAATCTAGGAGAAAGAGTAAGTCCAAGAGGGCTACACCAACCAACTCAAGATTCTAAGGATTTTGCAAGGGAAACATAAAATATGTGTAACAAATATGGGGGCAAGACATAAATCCAATGACTATTCTAAAAATAGAGGTCAACATACATCGTTAAACAGAGTAACAAATACTACCACATACAACTAGAAACTAGAGGGTTATGATTTTTTATTAATAACTAGTTCGAGTTTCTTTCATTGTCGACCATGAGTAGTAGACATAATAATTGCAATGTCCTACTCGCATGTGCCTTAACCTTGATATTATGAATTGTCTCTAACTCTTAGTAATGACATCTCTATTTTTAACAATTATCTTATGTTCTATGAATGATCCTAGCATCAATGATTGATAATTTATATGTTCTATATGATGGCTTGAAGAGTTTCCTTGTTCGACCAATTGATTCTAAGCCATTGAAATGTCATATAGATTGAACGAAATGAATTTCTATTGAAAATTGACTATGCTTAACGATTGTGAAAATTTCTAATCCAGAACACACAAACCCTTTTTGGCATATTATTACCTATTTAAATGTAGCTTCTCCACCTTATGCAACATTTAGTTCAAGTGTTAGACCCAACTCCAGTGTGATACAAAGGTCAGTCCCAAGTAGCACTAGCCTGGCCATAGATTTTTATGCCTCTCTCTTGGGCATAATACAATCCTTAACTCCTCCTCCAAGTGATCCAATCGTCCAATGCCTATTCAAGTGAATCCTCAAATGTCCTTGAAGTCAATTTATTGAGAAAAATTCCTCCAAGTCTTCTAGAAACCTCTAAAGAAATATTTGAAGGCTCATAAAATGCTAAAGGGTATAAAACAATCTTGCAAATTGGGAAAGATTATGGGATTATTTATGCCAGGAAGAGTTAATGAGAAGCAAAAAGGAGGTTGCAATGGAGGACAAGCCAAACCTCGCCCTAGCCTCAAGAAACAAAGGAAAGGGAAAATAGGGGCCTAACTCTGGAGGAGAAGATTCAAGTGGAAGCATGCCTAAGAAAGATATTTCTAGGATAAAATGTTATGTTATGGAGATGTTGCAAGCTTGTTTAGGCATGGAATAGGTTTAGGCTCATTTTATGCCCATTTGCAAGTTGCATTCCAAACCATTTCAGGGATACTTGGCCAATTCCTCCTTGGGGCATAAAAACCTAACAGAACAACATTTTTGAGTTATGTGAGATGTTTAGAGCTTGTTTAGGCATGGAATAGGTGACCACTTTGTCCATCCACTCCTGAGGCATGGTTTCATAAGTTGGGCCTCTTGATCCAAATGCTGTATTCTTTCTTACTAGGAAAAACCCTAGTTCTCGAAATCAATGAATAAATAAACCTCTGAGGTAAGGGACCCGAGAGTGAGGGGTTCTCTAGCTGAAATCATATGTCGAGAATCTAACGGGGTTGATGTTTCTGCAATACGAGTCTCAATTTTCATTTTATTCCCAGTTGCAAGCCGCATCCCAAACCATTTTGGGGACTCTTGGCCAATTCCTCCTCGGGCCATAAAAACCTAACAGAGAAACATTTTTGAGTTCCATGAGATGCTACAAGATTTTTTAGGTATGTTCTAGGTGAACACATTGTCCGTCCACTCCCAAGGAACAATTTCATAAATTGAACCCCTTAATCCAAATGTTGCATTGCTTCTTACTCAGTGAAACTCTAGTTCTCGAAATTGATGAATAAAGCAACCTCTGAGGCATGGGAATCAGGAGTGAGGGGTTCTCTAGCTGAAATTGTATGCCAGGAATCCAACGGAGTCGACAGTTCCTCAATCCAATTCTCGGTTTTTGTTTTATTCTCAATTGCAAGCTGCATCCCAAACCATTTCGGGACTCTTGGCCAATTCCTCCTTGGGGCATAAAAAAATAACAAAGCAACATTTTTTAGTTTTGTGAGATGATGCAAGCTCATTTAGGCATGGAATAGGTGACCACTTTTTCCATCTGATCCTGAAGCACAGTTTCATAAATTGGACCCCTTAATCGAAATGTTGGATTTCTTCCTACTGAGCAAAACCCTAGTTCTCGAAATCGATGAATAAATCAACCTCTTAGGCATGGGACTCGAGAGTGAGGGGTGATTTAGCTGAAATTGTATGCCAGGAATCCAACAGAGTCAACCGTTCTGCAATAGGAGTCTCTATTTTCATTTTATGCCCAGTTGTAAGCCGCATCCCAAACCATTTCGAGGACTCTTGGCCAATTCCTCCTCGGGGCTTAAACACCTAACGGAGTAGCATTTTTTAGTTTCGTGAGATGTTTCAAGCTTGTTTAGGAATGGAATAGGTGACCAAATTTCCCATCCACTCCTGAGGCACGGTTTCATAAATTGAACCCCTTAATCCAAATGTTGCATCGCTTCTTACTGAGCAAAACCCTACTTCTAAAAATCGATGAATAAAACAACTTATGAGGCATGGGACACATGAGTGAGGGGTGCTCTAGTTGAAATCCTATGCCATGAATAAAATGGAGTTGACAGTTCCTCAATTTGAGTCTCAGTTTTTGTTTTATGCCTAGTTGCAAGTTGCATCCCAAACCATTTCGGGGACACTTGGTCAATTCCTCCTTGGGACATAAAAGACTAACGAAGCAACATTTTTTAGTTATGTGAGATGCTACAAGTTTCTTTAGGCATGGAATAGGTGACCACTTTGTCCATCCACTTCCGAGGCACGGTTTCATAAATTGGACGCCTTAATCGAAATGTTGCATTGCTTCCTACTAAGAAAAACCCTAGTTTTCGAAATCGATGAATAAAGAAACCTCTGAGGCATGGGACTCGATAGTGGGGTTCTCTTGTTGAAATCGTATCCCAGGAATCCAAGAGATTCGATAGTTTTGCAATACGAGCCTCGGTTTTCGTTTTATGCCCAGTGGCAAGCTGCATCCCAAACAATTTTGGGGACTCTTGGCCAATTTCTCGTCAGGGCATAAAAGAATAAAGGATCAACATTTTTGAGTTCTGTGAGATGTTTCAAGCTTGTTTAGCCATGGACTAGTTGACCACATTGTCCATCCGCTCTCAATGCATGGTTTCATAAATTGTACCCCTTAATCCAAATGTTGCATCGCTTTGTATTGAGCAAAAACCTAGTTCTAGAAATCGATGAATAAAACAAATTTTGAGGCATGAGATGCAGGAGTGAGGTGTGATCTATCTGAAATCCTATGTAAGGAATCCAAAAGAGTCGATGGTTCCTCAATCCGAGTCTCGGTTTTGGTTTTATGCCCAGTTGCAAGTCACATCCAAAACCATTTCAGGGAGTCTTGGCTAATTCCTCCTCGGGGCATAAAAACCTAACGGAGAAGCATTTTTGAGTTCTATGAGATGCTGCAAGATTTTTTAGGCATGGAATAGGTGACCACTTTTTACATCCACTTCCGAGGTACGGTTTCATAAATTGGACCCCTTAATCCAAATGTTGCATTGTTTCTTACTGGGAAAAAACCTAGTTCTCGAAATCGATGAATAAAACAATCTCCAAGGCATGGGACCTAGGAGTGAGGGGTGATATAGTTGAAATCATATGCCAGGAATCCAATAGAGTCGATGGTTCTGCAATACAAGTCTTGTTTTTTGTTTTATTCCCAGTTGCAAGATGCATCCCAAACCATTTCATGGACTCTCAGCCAATTCTTCCTCGAGGCATAAAAAACTAACATAGCAACATTTTTTAGCTTTGTGAGATGTTGCAAGCTTTTTTATGCATGGAATAGGTGAGGCACAATTTCATAAATTGGACCCCTTAAATGAAATGTTTCATTGCTTCTTATTGGCCGAAGCCCTAGTTCTCGAAATCGATGAATAAGGCAACCTCCGAGGCATGGGACACAAGAGTGAGGGGTGCTCTAACTAAAATTGTATGCTAGGAATCCAATGAGGTTGATGGTTTCTCAATATGAGTCTCGGTTTTCATTTTATTCTCAATTGCAAGCCGCATCCCAAATCATTTTAGGGACTTTTGGCCAATTCCTCCTAGGGCATAAAAACCTAACGGAGAAACATTTTTTAGTTTTGTGAGATGTTGTAATATTTTTTAGGCATGGAATAGGTGACCACATTATCCATCCTCTCCCGAGGCATGATTTCATAAATTGGACCCCTTAATCCAGATGTTGTATCGTTTCTTACTGAGAAAAAACCTAATTCTCGAAATCTATGAATTAAGCAACTTCTGAGGCATGGGACCCAAGAGTGAGGGGTGCTCTAGCTAAAATCTTATGCTAGGAATCCAACGGAGTCGATGGTTCCTCAATATAAGTCTTGGTTTTCATTTTATGCCCAGTTTCAGGTCACATCCCAAAACATTTTGGGGACTCTTGGCCAATACCTTCTTGGGGGATAAAAATATAACGAAGTAGCATTTTTGAGTTCTGTGAGATGTTGCAAGTTTTTCTAGGCATGGTCTAAGTGACCACTTTGTCCATCCACTCCTGAGGTACGGTTTCATAAATTGGACCCCTTAATCCAAATGTTGCATTGCTTCCAACTAAGCAAAACCCTAGTTCTTGTCATCAATGAGTAAAAAAACTTTTGAGGCATGGCACCTATGAGTGAGGGGTGCTCTAGCTGAAATGATATGCCAAGAATCCATCAGAGTCAATAGTTCCTCAATCTGAGTCTTGGTTTTCGTTTTATGAGCAATTGCAAGTCGCATCCCAAACCATTTCAGGGACTCTTGGCCAATACCTCCTTGGGGCATAAAAACCTAATGGATAAACATTTGTGAGTTACGTGAGATGATGCAATCTCGTTTATGCGTGGACTAGGTGACCACATTGTCCATGCACTCCCGAGGGAAAAATTCATAAATTGGACCCATTAATCCAAATGTTGCATTGCTTCTAACTTAGCAAAACCCTAGTTCTCGAAATCAATGAGTAAAGAAACTTCTGAGGCATGGCACCCGGGAGTGAGGGCTATTCTACTTGAAATCTTATGCCAAGAATCCATGAGAGTTGACAATTCCTCAATCTGAGTCTCGATTTTCATTTTATTGCAGTTGCAAGTCGCATCCCAAACCATTTCAAGGAATCCTGGACAATACCTCCTTGGGGCATAAAAACCTAACAGATCAAGATTTTTTAGTCCCGTGAGATGTTGCAAGCTTTTTTAGGAATGGATTAGGTGACCACATTGTCCATCCTCTCCCGAGGCACAATTTCATAAATTGGACCCCTTAATCCAAATGTTGCATTGCTTCTAACTGAGCAAAACCCTGGTTCTCGAAATCAATGAGTAAAGAAACTTCTGAGGTATGGAACCTAGGAGTGAGGGGTGCTCTAGTTGAAATCCTATGCCAAGAATCCATCAGAGTTGAGAGTTCCTCAATCCGAGTCTGGATTTTTGTTTTATGCACAATTTCAAGTCGTATCCCAAACCATTTCAGGGACTCTTGGTCAATACCTCCTTGGGGCATAAAAATCTAACAGATCAACATTTTTGAGTTCCATGAGATGTTTCAAGCTTGTTTAGGCGTGGAATAGGTGACTGCATTGTCCATTCTCTCTCGATGAACATTTTCATAAATTGGACCCCTTAATCCAAATTTTGCATTGCTTCTAACTGAGCAAAACCCTATTTCTTGAAATCAATGAGTAAAGAAACTTTTGAGGCATGGAACCTGGGACTGAGGGGTGCTATAATTGAAATCCTATGCTAGGAATTCATCATAGTTGACAATTCCTCAATCTAAGTCTCAGTTTTCGTTTTATGCGCAGTTGCAAGTCGCATCCTAAACCATTTCAGGGACTCTTGGCCAATACCTCCTTAGGGCATAAAAAACTAACGGATCAACATTTTTTAGTTCTGTGAGATGTTGCAAGCTTGTTTAGGAATGGAATATGTGACCACATTGTCCATTCGCTCCCTAGGCACAATTTCATAAATTGGACCCCATAATCCAAATGTTGCATTGCTTTAACGTATTCAAGGATGGACATTCCATATGCGCAAGAGAATGTCTGGAAGTGAATATTGTTTGACATAAACATGAAAATGATTTCTTTGGAAGGATTTACATCTGTATTTGGTCTAGTTGAATAAGTATCGAGAGCATATTCATAATTACCTATAGACTAGTTAATTGTCAAAGGACCTTTGAAGCATATTACAGTGCCAAAATGTCCTAGAAAAATATTCATTTGTGAAATATAAGAGAAGAATATATATAGAGCAGTTAACTCTCAAAGGATATTCAAGGAAAATATAATCATATATAGCAAAAAATGGAGAGGTTTGGCACTTACGGTTATGTAATAGAATTTACAGTTGATAGTTAAATTGTATAACAATTTTTTTTATGATCTTTACTAACATTTATTGGAATTGTTGCATGTTTTACATCATTATAATGACATCTTATCTGTAACTTATTTGAAATTTTATTATGGTATGTGCACTTTGATATGATGTAATATGGTTATGGTTTCGTTTCATATGTTGTAATATTAGAAATATAACATAAAAATTAATTATTGCAAGAAATAAATAATAACTTTTCATTTTGTATATATATATTTTTTTTGCAGAACACGGGTCTTCCAAAAGATCTAGTTTATCCTCATGAGATAGATCCATATTATAATGGGTTTGGTACAGACATAGGAGATGATGATGATGATCAGGCAGATGCAAAAGACATCGAGGCGGACGATGATGATGATGATGATGATCACATTGATGATGATCATGATAGTGATGATGATGGTGAGCCAATTGTTGGTAGTAGTCACTGACATTGATCAATAGAAACCATCATGGATCATTGTTGATATATCATTATTATTCCTCTTTTCATGTTTATTGTCATATGTATCATTTTCACCTGCAGTACCATATTATTGAGTTGTGTCATTTTGACATGTTATTGATCTACTGACATATTTGACTTTCACTTGTTTTAGTTATACATGATGATGATCTTATCAGTATTGACTTGTTAATATATATATATATATATATATATATATATATATATTGGAAGTGGTCGATGATTTTTGAACGAATATTTGTTACGTGTGATGATTTTACTTTACTACTCAGGATGGATGTTGTCAAATTCAATTAAATTTCTTCATGAATGATATGGCATACATTTGAAATGTGATATCTATTTTTTTTAAGATCTCCATAAATGTTATGATATACATTTCAAATGAGATATCTATTTTTTTTTAAAGATATAAGTTGTTTCACATGATACTTATCTAATATTGATATATTTGACTCACTTTTTTTAATTATAGATGATGATCATGCTATAATCATTATCTTGTTATTTTATATATATTGTATGTTGTAGATTTTATTTTGATGGAGATTTAATAAGTATAATGATGGTGTTAGTTTGTATGGATGTTCGTTTCCCTAAAAATTATTTATAAATCCTATCCAATAAAATACTTCAAATGCAATATGACTTACTCTGTAATAATATAAGTTTTTTAAGAGGCATGAGATATTTAATTAATTAAATTGAAATAAAAAATATTAAATTAATAAATGGAAGCTATAAAGGAAGCAACATGAGTTGTTAAAATGGAAGAAAAATATGGCTCTAAAATGGAAGTAAAAGTCAACATTAAATTGGAAGCCATACTTGGAGGTATTTCTAGATCTAAGTAGGATGCTAAATTGGTTGCTTAACAAGAAACAAAACTAGATGTTAATTAAGAAGCAAATATGATCTAGATTTATGAGCGGAACAAAAGGAATAACAGTCTGAACACAATAACACAGAGATATAGAGAACAACAACAGATATCCAGTGAACAATAACTTCTATTGAATAAATAAAATAGGTTGAAACTATAAAACTGCAGAACTGGAAACAATTTGCTCGAATGATGGTAGTTATCTCAGAGAAGAGATGTGGCTTTCTACGAGCATCCATATGAGTATAATCATTACAATGAGGCTCCAAAGGAATTTTTAACATTACTCATGAATTCCAAAACCCTAGACATCTAAAAACCTAACCCTAGGAGATGAAACACCAAAAGTTATGTGGGACCCGATGGGTAAGTTGGTACCTCAACTTCCCGGGGTTGTAAATTTTGCATACGACCTCCATTTTAGGCGTGTGATAGCCCCTTGGAAAGGTATTTTCGATAACTACACATTATACCATCAAAATCTAACTTCGTCTACAGTATGACTATGGAAAGCCAAAAAAAAACTATTTAGGGCCCCAAAATGGCCCTATAAGTACAAAAAGATGTACTGAAATGAAACCTTCCAAAAGAAGCCAATTGGATTAGGTGGACGACCACCAATATCCACCTGGAAGATGTCCAGGGCTTCAGATAGCCCCTCAAGTGTAGAACCCAGAATTACAGAAGAATGTGCGGATCTAAAAACTGTCAAAAGGAGCCAGTTGGAATAGGTGGGTGGCCACCAATATCCACCTGGATAAAAATCCCAACACTAAAAGTAAACAAACACTGGACCTAAAAAAGAAGAAAAAATAGGCGCTAAAAATGAAGAAAAACTTGGAACTAAAAGGAATCAAACCATGGAGCTAAAAAGGAAGCAATTCTGGAAGCAAAATTCGGTGCCAATTAAGGAGCAAAACTTGGTCGAACTTCAAAAGTAAAAAAAGAATAATTTTTGGAAGTAAGAAAGGAAGCAACAATGGAAGCCAAACCATAAGCAATTTTGGAGGCAAAACTTGGCACTACCTAGGAAGAAAAAAAATAAGTAATTCAGGTAGCAAACAAAGAAGTAAAAATGGAAGCAATTTTAGAAGAAACAAAAGATGCAATCATGGAAGCCATTTTAGAAGAAAAAAAAGATGCAATAATGGAAGCAAATCTTGGTGTAAATTTGGAAGCCAAACCAGAAGCTATTTTCTACGCTATACTATAAGAAAAACAAGAAGCATGATTGGGATCAAAACTAGAAGTATAGAAGGAAGCAAAACCAAACACTACAATTCAAGGCACTAATTCTGGCGCCCAAATGAACATGCCATTTGGCATCAGGTTTTGCACCGACCATTGAGCCCAATTCATGCACTCAAAAACACTAAATGCATACACTATTATAGGTGTTAATGTCATGTTTTGTTGGTGTGAAGAGAGAGGAGAGAGGGGGATGGAGGGAGACAAGGAGTTAGAGAGATATAGGGAGAGAGAGGAAAAGAGGGAGAGGNGGAGAGAGAGGGGGGGAGAGATATATAGAGATGGAGGGAGAGAGAGAGAGGTAAAGAGGGAGAGAGGGGGGGAGAGTGGGAGAGAGACAAACATGGTTGAGAGGGGTAGAGGAGGGGAACATGAGGGGGAGAGAGGGAGATAGAAAGAAAGTGAAACATATACCAAAACTCATTGAAATGACAAATAATAATGTCATCAATCATGTTAATCGATGACGACTTTCAAGTCATGCATGCTCAATTACTCTCTCCCTTTCCTCTCTCTTTCTCCCCCACTTTTACTCTCTCTCTCTCTCCCTCTCCCTCGCTTTCTCTCTCTCTATTTTTCATGCTCGATCACTCTCTCCCTTTCTTCTCTCTTTCTCCCCCACTCCCCCTCCCCCCTCTCTCTATATGTATGACCTCTCACTCTCTCCCCCTCCATCTGTCCCTCTCTCCCACCTATCTTACCCTTCCTCCCTATCTCTCCTATCTCTCTCTCCCTTTCTGTCTCTCACCTCTCTCTCAAAGAAGGGCGAAGCGGTGAGAGAGAAAGAGAGAGAGAGAGAGAGAGAGAGAGAGAGAGAGAGAGAGAGAGAGAGAGTGAGAGAGAGAGAGTGAGAGTGAGGAGAGAGGGGGGTATAGAGGGAGGGGGTGAGAGAGAGTATTTGAGATAGTCATAGAGAGAGGGGAATG
>ML780849.1:298462-307467 GCA_009831015.1 Picea engelmannii | reverse complement strand
AGAGAGAGAGAGAGACAGAGGGAGAAAGATAGGAGGGTGGATGATAGGGGTAAAGAGAGAGGGGAAGAGGGGGAAGGATTATTGTCACGGGGTGGAAAATGAATATACATCTGATAAATGAATTTTATTTTTCCTTAGTTCTAAGTACCTATTTTGAAGTGAAATCCTTAGGCATCATTGTTTCCATCCTCAATGTATATGGTTCATATAAAGACTGACAAAGATATTGGGAATTTTTTTTTTTCTGTAGATATACTAAAGGATGAATTTGTATTCATAGGTGGAGATTTGAACTTTACCTAGAATAGGTCAAAGGTTTGGGGAACCTCCACAAGAATTGACAGACTATGAGATTTCTTTGGATTCCATTTTGGGCAAGTAGGATTTATTGATATTGAACCAATCAAGATTAATCCAACTCGAATGAATACAAATATGAGAGATGATGGAGTTTCAAAGTGTTTGGATAGATTTTTGATGCCATATATTTTTATTCGGAGGATAGATAGATCCAAGACTTGTGTTGGAAGCAGAGGAAGTTTCAATCATAACCCTATATTTCTTCAATTAGATTCAAATAATGACAATCCCTCCACATTGCTCAAATTTAACTCAATCTAGTTGGAGGAAGAGGAGTTTTTAAATTTGGTTAAGAAAGAATGGAGGGGCTTTGATGGAAATTTGGGGAATTTATCTTGTGTACAATTTGTATATTCCCTAGAAAATGTTAATATAAAAGTAATGGATTGGGTTGGTGAAAGATACATTACCAAAGGTAAGATCTTAAAGGTAGTAGAGGAGGAGAAAGAGAAGATCCAAAAGAATAATACAAGTGATATTTTCAATGAGGAAGAAAGAAATATGCTAAATGATTTAGAATGCAAGGTAAGGAGGCCATTGACAAATGGGGAAGTGGATTGGAAATTAAAAAGTAGGGCAATTTGGTTCGAGAATAGTGATGAGAAAAACAAAATTTTCCATCATTTTGCTAACCATAGGAAAAGAATGAATACAATATGGGAATGAAGGATGAAGAAGGATCCTTGGTTAGAAGTCATGGAGAGAGCTAGAATAGGGATCAATCATTTTCAAAATATATTCAAGTCTCCTAATCAAGTGAATATCACATAAATTGTCAAATTAGCCTATTTTTTCCCATGTTTTGTTATTGAAGAAAAGAATGTGAATCTTCTATAAGAAGTTAGAAAAGAATACTTAAAGGAAGTTATGTCTTCTTTCAAGAAATACACTTGAATCTTAGCCCTAATGGGTGGACAATCGAGTTTTTTGGGGTGTTCTTTGAGTTGATTAGAGGATTTATTAAGAGTTATAACATAATTCAAGAGCACATGTAGAATTCCTGGGAGATTTAATGTAACATTTAAAGCTCTCATTCCTAAAAAAGAAAAATTGGACAGTTTTGATAATTTCATACCTACTTCACTTTGTCACTGCATCAAAAAAAAATTGCAAAAGTGTTAGTTGTGAGGATTAAGGGAGTGCAATCATGAATGATCTCTTCACAACAATTTGGTTTTCTGGGAAGTAGGAAAATCCATGAGGCTATTGGCACTGCTCAAGAGGGGTGACACTTCATTAAGGCCAAACAAAATCCAACTGTGATCATACATTTGGATCTATCAAAATCCTATGCCAAGAGATATTGGTTGTATTTGACAATGATTTTGATACACGTAGGCTTCAACCTCTCAATTGCGAATTAGATCATGGGCTATGTCTCCAATATGAATTTTTCTCTTCTGATCAATTGGGAAACCTCTATTTTTTCAAGCTAGCTAGAGGCCTATGATAGGGATGTCCTTTATCACCTCTTTTATTTATTTTGGTGATAGAGGGATTAATCATGGCTACCATGGAAGTAAAAAGGAGAGGATACATCCAAGGTATAAGGACATGTTTTGTCTCATGAACATATATTTTATGTAGACAATACATTGATATTTTTAAATGGTTTAGAAAGGGAATCTAGAAAGTTTCATGGGATCCTTCAAACCTACTATGTGGCTACTGGGATAGAGGAACATGAAAAAAATACAAACTATTATTTTAGTGGGCTAAGGAAGGATGATGAACAAAGGTTGGCAAATTTGTTCCCCTACAAAACTATGATTGTGCAAGAAGGATTCAATTACTTAGGATTCATTCTTAAATTAGATAGTTATGGTAGAAGAGACCAAGGATGGATAATTGAAAAGATTGAGGGCATAAGCACGTGCATGAGAGAGAGAGAGAGAGAGAGAATATAAAAAAAGGGGGTAAATAAATAAATGAAACTAATTTATGTAATGTAAAATATTTAACATTTAGATATTATGTAAATTTACATATAATAAGATAATAAAAGATTAATTGAAGGTATTTCTGTTAGTTAATCCTACATAGGGGATTAAGGGCATGTAGGCCACTTTGCCTAGGGGAAATTAAATATTAAATAAACAAAAACTACAATAATTGAAATAAAAGGATCGAGGGCTAATTCAGGGAGATCTTTTTCTTCCTAGTTATTTTTGATCTAGCTAATTCTGGTAACAATATGGTCTATCCGTTAGTTTTTTCTTTATACTCCAAGATAGTTATCCTTGAATTTTGGATATAGTTGGTTTATTAGAAAGAGAAGCTCTCTATGTTATTGTAATTTTCGATTGTTGTTGGTCTATATGATATGTTTGTGAACTATTCAAAATGACTAGCTAAGAAGGGGAGAGAGGCCATGTTAGTTTGGCAAAGATATTTTGGCGATAAATTTATTGAAAGGGAAGGTCCGTTGGTATGATTTTAGTGGCAGTAGGCTTGAGGGCCCTTAATCTTTCTGGTTGAGGAGTTTGGTTGGATAGTTACCCTCTTCATAAACCAATCACTTTTATATTCATAACAAAAGACTTAACCAAAATAGGTCGCACATTGTGCACCCTTTCCATCATAATTAAATAACATAAACCAAAATTTAAAATAGAGAACCAACCTTAAACAAAAGTCCAAAACCATCAAAAGGTGCATTTAAAAAATCTAAAATAGAGGAGAGTTGGCATAAAATTATGGTGGGAAAGTGATGTTCAAAGGAAATATATGTAAGGTTGTGGATGTTCATGACATTCCTGTAAAGCCACATTGATACCTCAGAAAGACCCATAGAAACATAACTAGGAAAAGATTGTTTAGGGATTGGATTTATCACATGAAATAACAATAAAAAAATCCCTTTCTTTCTTCCCTCAATACCCTTATAGAGCTAAAAGGGATTTTTACTTGACTTGAAAAGAAATCCCTTGGAAGATCTAGAATCATACTGGGTTTTGACGCTTAGCCTCATAGTTTGACTGGGGAAACAAGAAATCCACTCACTTAGTAGACTTATGTTAGTGATATATATGCTTTGCCTCAAGACTAGGATTGGGTTGGGATGGGGTGGGGTGGCGGGGAGGAAACAAAGAAGGGCTTTCTTGGAGAGGTGAATCTTTCGACGAGGAGATAAGGTGATACTCACATTCCTATTAAAACTTACAAATACCTTAATAGTAGAAGAACCATATGTATACCACAATCATACACATTGCATACCTCAAAAATAGTAAATAAAAATGACAGAAAAATGCAGAGGAGCTTTCCTTGAGTAGTTGCAAATCATGAGTTTCTTACATTTGCATGCTATGTATAGTGCAATACCATATACTTCACGTGCTATACTCCCTCCACAAATGTATCCATACAAAGTTAGGAAATAAAACTTGCAAATATACATATAAATGTGACAAATAAAGACCAATTTTTTTTTCTATATTTCACACTAAAAAAACCAAACATACCAATTAAAATTGAAACAAAGATAGCATATAAAACTTATATTTCACACAAACTTATTTTACAAAAGAATTCATTTCCAAATAAAATTTAGGGATCAGATCTACTTAAGAATAAGTTCATTCTACCCTCCATAAAAAGGACTAAAAAAAGGTTTTTCCCTTTTTAGAGGCACTTTATTTGAATCTATAAGATGCAAGAACAATTCTCCATTTCTAGCGGAATTCTAAGATTAAAGAGTGCTTTTTCATTTTGCAAATGATGGGTAGGTTGGGGGTGGCACATAATGTTATTTAAGTACATGCCCACTTCTTCCTTGATTATGGGTGCCAAAACCTCATTGTTTAAGCTTATGCTATATCTAGCAATATTGTATATATAATTCTCTGAAAGGACATATTCTTTTGATTCATATAGAGTGTACTAAAATTGAAATATTATTTCAATCCTCTTGCTTTATTTTTTTAGTGAGGTAATAATTTATTTTCCATGATTTATGTTATTCCCCAACTTTTGTAGATTTTGGGTTGAAAGATTATGGAAGGGACAACAATGGAGTAAAATTTTATCATGCCATACATGGTGATTTTATAAACCCATCTATGGATATTTCCCTTGTAGAACATATTCCATTCACTGTTGGTGATGTAAAGTAGTGAAATTAGGCTCCTAAAGGATGTATACTTTCCACAACCCTCCAAATGGAGACTACTTTATTTACAGTATAGAAGCATTTACAATGATCTAGGCATACTCAAAACACTACACTTAAGTCCAAAAACCTTGATTAAGAAGGTAACTTGATGGCAGGCAGAAGCACACATGTGACCACAAAGACCAAACATTTCACAGGAACTTGGTTAGGGGCTTTCATTAATAGGGCAATCCTATTGGGAGTATTTCATCATTTTAAGTGATAACTACTCTAGAAACATACCACGTTGCTTTAATATGTAAGTATGTGTTTTCTCACTAAGGTGTTTTAATTGATAAGTAACAATTCAATAGAATTATCATGGCTTTAACATATGTTTTCTTAGACCATGCCTATTGTTGATGTTTCACTAATCTAGGCTCAAACATGAAGTTTATTCCAATTTTAGCATTTTACTTGAACCATAGACAATTGCAGTTACACCATAAAAACAATTTGCTGCAGTAACCAAGATCACAAGAAGAAACTACACAATGTTCCATCTCCGTCTCAGAGAGGAACTACACACAACGTTTCATCTCCGTCTCAGAGAGGAACTACACCCCCATCTCATGGGCACACCTAACTCATGGGCTCTCTCTCAAGATGACTCACTCAGTCTGTGTTATGGAGGATGTCTCATGCAATTGTAATCATCAACACCCATGTCTCTACGAAATGAGGCCACATTTCTTATTTATTATGGCATTCGACATTAAGAAGATTCTTAACAATCTAGTGACATGTGGTTGCAAGAGTGGAACTAGGAGAGGAAGATGTAGTATATATGTTGCATATACAAAAAAAATTGTACACAATTTTACTCAACTGTACCAACAATGAACCTCGGTGATTGGAAGGGAATGATGGGTTCAAAACCAATTTGGTGGGATCATCATTCTCAGAATCCAACATTTCAATATGGAGGAAATCACAAGTGAAGTCACATCGCACTGAGCATGGTAAATGTGGCTAACCATGGTAAACATTCTTGAAAATAAGCAAAATATTGCAAACGAAATGCATTCTTCTACAATCTTTTACGAAAAAGTTCAATATATTCATAGTTGACACTTCAAGCAACTCTGGGAATAATTCCTTCGCCGGACAAGGAGGATCATCAACATAAACATAGGTGGAAGTCACATTCTTATGGTCCAACCTATTGCAGTACAAAATTTCTTGGGACTTCAATGACTTGAATAGCCTATTTATTTTATCTATAGCAAATTAGGCTAACTATGTCAAAAAATTGTGTAGACTATAGAAAAACACAACTCCTTCTAGTCATGTTTTGAGTAGAGGCTCGGATGGTTTAGCACAACATTTCACAAAGATTTTGGGTAAGGACCACGCCTGCTTTTCTACCTTGAAAGGTGGAATTCGACATCGATGAATTGTAAGCGAGCGGACTTGAGAATGAATGGCATTGAGAATGAATTAGGCCGCAAATTTATAGGAGGGAACTCAAACTTAAATTTGCTCTGCTTCTCAGTATATGCAGCCAACGTTAGGGTAGAGGCTTGGATGGTTGAACACAACCAAGTTTTTGGGTGAGGACCATGCCTACTTTTCTTTCTTGAAAGGTGGAATTCGATAGTAGGGAATTGTAAGCAGGTGGACTTGGGAATGAATGGTGTCGAGAATGAATAAGGCCGCAAATTTACAAGAGAGAACTCAAATTCATTTTTTCTTTGTTGGTGGTTGGTAGGAATTGAATGCAGGGTTGTGACGTCCCTCGTTGAAGGTGGGGTGGATGCCATTGAAGGATATGAAGATCGCTAGTGGGAGGTGTTGACGCATAAAAGCACAACGATAATTCTGTCTACAAAGAATTGCAATACATTATACTTATATTATATGATATTAATAATTAATAGTTGGGACCCCTTAGGAGAAAAACGTAATAAGTTTATTCCCTCCTAGACAATATGACTTTCACATAATTTTTTTTGGATTTGATTGATATTTGATGTTCTCGCATGCATAAGTAGCTCCACGATGGTAATTGGTGATATTTCCATCCTCATATTTCATTTTAAACGATGTGATATTCGTCAAAAGAAAGGGACCTCCAAGCAAACTATGTTGCATACAAATACAATGATGTGTTATGAATGCAAATATGGTTATGAATGCAATATGTTTTAAATGATAAAAGGGTTGGTCAAGTTTTATTCATCATATACCACTAATGATATCATATAAAGGTTCCAAAGTTATGCTAGGGCCATTGCACGCAAGTATGAATGAACTCAAGATTACAATGCAAGTCTCATATATCATACTTCGTGTTACTTGGTGTTTTATTTAATTTAACTTCTTTAAAAAATAACGGTGCTCCTATCTGATAGTGTGTATGGGATATGTATCAAAGGTTTGGTCGACGGGTTGATATATGACATGAGATTGGAGTTCAGTTGGCGTTGAGTGCGCTCCACCGTGTAAGGTTTTGTTAGTTGCATTTAATGGTTGGTTGATGGTTGAAGCGACGTAGAGTAAATGGGTCTTGCTCATTTCCTTTTGCTGGTATACCACCTTTTGTATTGTCATTTGTTTGAGAGCTCGTCGCTACTGTTAACTGTGGTTTCAGATTTTGCGGTGGTTTTTTGAGATTTGGGGTTTCTGCTTCGTGGATTTTGAGCAAATTTTAACAGGTATGGAACTCTTTGAATCTTCTACCATCAATGGCTTACTCTTTCTCTGATAAAATTGGGATATTGGATCATTTGTTTGCATGTTGTATCTATGTTATGAATGTGCCTCTATGCTCTTGAATGAAGAATTTTATGGGTTTTAATGGAATAAAATGACAAGTTCAAATGCCATGATGGCCACGACCTGGTTTTTGTATAGTTTCAAAAAATAAGTTAAGATGGGTTCTTGTAAATGACACACAATTGATATTTCTCATGATTCTAGTCTTCTATTGTCCACCATGGGTTCATTTCGTACTCATTACGAATTTTTCTTTTAGGAGAAGCATTCAAACAAATGTTGTTAATAACCCCATTTTTAACTCCTGATGTTTTTAGGCTTATGGAATGTTTACCAAGCTGATTATGATTAGTGTTGTATTATTTTATGGTTTCAAACCCCAACATGAGTGCATGAGGGTTCGTTGGGTATTTTTTTTATCATGGTTGTAGTTCGCATTGCTCTTTGTTTCCATCATATCCATGTTAAAAGATCATTATGTCAACCTCCCATTTCAACTTGTCATCTTGTCAACCTTGAACAATTTCGATTTTTCCTCATTTGGTTGTGCTTGGTCTTGCATTACTTGCAAAAAATTAATTTTGGTTTAGAATGAGGGTTTTGCTTGCTCCTTGCTTCGATTTGTTTATTTTGTAATGGGTGGTTAAGCTCGAGAGTTATTGCAAAATTGTATGGGCCCCTCGACTTAGGCATGAGGCCATGACTTGCTTGTCGTTATTTACCACTGCAAATTCATTTTATGAGTTATGGTAACATGTGATTGGAATTGTTTGGCTGGCACAATCTTTTGGGAATTCTAGTGTTGATTAGAGTATGACCTCTTACAAGCAAAGATGTGACAAATAATATGGACTATGGGCTAAGTTTTCTTGCGCTCTGTCACCTTGATATTGGATTCAATCTGTCATAAAGATGAGTTTAGTGGATTATAATTTTTATAGAACATAATATAAAATAGTGTTGTTCTATGGATAAAAACATTGTGATAAAAGAGATTTTGGAAATTATGTTCTATTAATTATTTTCTAGAAATTACATAGAAAAGGGGAAATTCAAACTTGTGACTGATTATAATCGATAAAATGATATGGTTCAATTTCATTTCCCACTCATTATACTCATTTTTCATTAATTACAAACCCTTCATCATTCTCGAATCATTTTATTTTCCCTTGTCCTGATTCTCATAAAACATTTGATAGTTTGAAGCCTTTTAAGAGACAAATTTTCAAATGAGGAGTATAGGCAGAGTTGACGAGATTTGAATTTATATGAGGTTGGTGATATTAGTATATAAGATGTATTTGGGGTTTAATATTGTTTTGTATTTAGAACAATGTTCATATTTTTCCTGTCATGAATCTATTTTTCATTTATTACAAATCTCGCCATATCCTATATGTCATTATATCTTTCTATTCTAAACAATATTATGGATCAAGCTGCAAATGATTATGGTTGTTATATACATAATAATGCATAATGATGGTTGTCATGAATCTATTTTTCATTTATTACAAATCTCGCCATATCCCATATGTCATTATATCTTTCTATTCTAAACAATATTATGGATCAAGCTGCAAATGATTATGGTTGTTATATACATAATGATGCATAGTCTCCATTTTTTAGTGAAATTCAACCCCAAGGGTCAAATCAACCTCTTGTTGAAATAACTAAATTAGCAGATAAAGTAGACAAAGCAACAATTAGTGAAAAGAGGTAGACTGCCTCATACAACAAATATGGTTTTTGAATTTCATGTATGTTG
>ML780849.1:275962-295962 GCA_009831015.1 Picea engelmannii | reverse complement strand
ACATATATCTAGATGTTGTTTTAATGATGACGCTTAATGACTTTTGTTGGTTATGAATGTTCAAATGTATTTTTATGATTCTCATAATTTTGGTTCGTGATCTATGCCTTGTATACAATTGGTTATTTGAGAATTCAAATTAGATGTATACCACCTAAATGATGATTAATGAGTAAATTGGTTATTCCAAATGAATTGTGGAATGTTGAATATATGAACTATGAATTATGGGACAGTGAATAATAATAATAGTGTACTATTGAAAGGACAAAAGACGAATTATTGAAAGAATGTATTTGTTGAATGGATATGCAAAATTGATAGGGGGTGAAATGTGTTGATGGATACTATTACATGATTGTGTAAAGCTGAATAATTGTGTTATTAATATTTGATTAATGAAATATGATGTTTTAACAATGAATGCATATTGACATAAGTTATAGCTATGGAATATGCTATAACCATGAGTGATTTGATACATATCAAGTTGGAACGCCAGTGACAACAAGTACCTTATGAAAGCCCATACCCATGGGGCTATGCTCATCATGACTTATAATTTTGGGTCAAGGACAGATTAATACTTCCATCAAACTTATACCAACTAAATTAGACATGTATGCATTACTTAGAGCTAGAGAGCCATGCAGATACTTGAGGCTAAGAAGCCTTATCAATGTTGAAAGTCGAGTAAATCCTCAACGCAGTGTTGTGGATTTCAATGCTTATTGTAATCACCCATCTGATGATTTATCATGTTGTCTCATAAGGCCTATAAAGACTTGTAATACCCCTATTTCCCCCAGCTTGTAATTAATCATTACTTATGATTATCATGCTATGGCATGTGAACAATGTAAATGCATTATTATTGTTTATATTGCCAACAAATGACTGTGGGGGTGAATCCTTGAAGTATTGGCCATGATATCACTAGAGGAAAGAGTCTGGAAACTGTAGAGAGGGTCCATTATGTCAAAATGACCCAAATTCTCTTTGTTGAAATAATAAGCCTCATCCTGATCCAAAGGAAAAAACAATTAATGAGAAAATGATTGGTGGTTGAACAATCAACTACCCCAATGAATGGAAACATGGAAGGTCTGGCTAAGGAGGCAGAAAACTGTCTGCTTGAAGTAACATAGAGTGTAGTTTCCTGTAGGCCTAGATTGACCCAAGTTCCTTCTGATAGAAGGAATAGGACAGACCCATAACCTCCTTGGGAAAAAAAAGGGAGAGGGCATGCAAGAGAAGAAATATACCAGAGAAAGAAGAGAGTGTGAGAGGCTCTCCAGTTTAGAGAATAACTGAAAGAATAATATGTTATAGTTACAGAAGAGAAACAGAGGAGGAATTCAGTCTTTGAGGAAGAGAATTGTTGAAAAGAATGCATGAGCACATGTAATAGAAATATCAGAGAACTCGTCGAAGAATTCTGAATTGGAGCATAGAAGACCTGAAGCCCAGACTAGAGCAAAAGAGGGTTGTAGGATTGGTGCTAGCTAGAAAGAAACCAATGCTAGAAGGGGAGGGCGTCGAGGGACAATGTAGTTGTGAAGGGACTCTTGCACAGAGGAAATCTAGCTGGGAAGACATCTGATAAAACCCGTGGAGGTCATGAGCTCAGTGGGGAAGAAGGGAGACTTCTACTGCTACTAGAGAGGTGGAGGAGAGTAACCTCCCCGATACCTTTCTTGATTTTGGAAAGAGAACCCAAAAAACTTGACCTGCAAAGAAGGTCGTGAGCTTGATGGTGAGGGAGCACCTGATAAACCTTACAGTGGTTGTGACAGAGAAAGGATATCTGAGAATTCACAGAATTTTCCATAGTGATATCATGGCTTAGCACGGGGGTGGCCAGAGTGCTAAGAGTGAATACCTCTGAGCCTACGATTGGGTGGAAAGGAAAACAACCACAATCAGTTGGTTGGATGCAACTTGTAATAGATAAGTATTTCATATACCCTGTGCACTTGAATTGAAATGATATGATTTGAATGCTTGTATTTGTGTTATACATATACCTCCTGGATATAAGAGGATGATGGCATGATATTGTGTCAAAATGTGCCTCGCGTGAAATTGATGGTAATAACGCTTATTGTTCTTCTGTAAAATGTTGCATTTGAATGGTTGTAAGATGACAAGTTTTGGCCATTGTGTTGGGTGGGAAAATCCTCAAAGGGATTTCTCAGGGATCAATCTCGCAAAAACAGAGTTGAGACAGACTTTATAGGATTTTTCAGGTCCAGTAGATCCCTCAAATTTCCTTTTCCTGTGAATAGAAGGCCTTTTCTTCAATTCATTTTCATGTCCAAGTGACCTCAGGCTCGAGTCCACAGACTTAACTAAATCTTGGCTAAGAGTTATTAGTGTATCCTCTGGAGCTTGACAAAGTTTCATAGGCCAAGACCATGGAACCCTTCACTACACTAAAAAATGAGCTAAGTTGTTCGGACTTCAGGACTCTGGGAGTTCGGAGCTCCGAGGTGAATGAACATTGCAATGTCCTAATTGAGCCGAAGACGACCTGTCAGACTGGTAAATTGATGACTGATTGACATTTGGCGGTCATTTACTTGTTATTGTGGGATTTGTCCCTGTGTTAAACCCCAATCAACTTCTCAGTCACGAGGTAACGTGAGTCTTCGATCTAAGAACCTTTTGGACCCTTTCTGATAGTCAGATGCGATCCATGGTCATTTGGCGTTGACCCACTACGGGGGAAAGTGTGTTAAATGGTTGGAACCTATGAACTTCGAACTCGCGAAGTAACGTGGGTTGTGGATCAAAGGATCCTTCGAGGCCCTTCTCGACTGTTAGATTGAGCCCAATGGAAGGATAGAGTAAACGATACCAATAACTGGAAACAAGTAGTCATCCCTACTTTATGACCACTTTGGTAGGTAACCCTTTGGGGAACTATTGGGTTAAGGATTGCAAGGGACGTGAAGTCGTGAAGCCCTGAACTGGTGAAATCCTATCCACCATTAGATCGTGGGGAAGAATTTGGGAGCAATGTGGGTCATTGATCTGAGGGCTTGTTCGGATCCTTTCTTAGTCGTCTGATCTACTAGTGGAAGGACAGTGTAAGCACAACGATGAAGTTTACACCGGAAGTTTGCAGTAGAGCATGACTTGGGCTATGGCCCGAAGGTTAGAGATTACTTAACTAATGGGATTAAAGGAATTATGTGATTAACCTTAAGATGAATACACAAGTTGGACCCTCTCTGGGAGTCAGGAACTTTAGAACTCTGGGACTTCGAGATATTTGACATGTTGGCACACGGGCCAAACGTTGAAGCATCAAATTTCGAAGTACGTGGCAGGAGATTATAAAAATTCAGAACTATGGGAATCTGGGACTCTGGGAAAAACTCGAGGATGTAGGAAGGTGGCTTAAACGCCGAAGCATTGAAGTATTAAAGCACTAAAGATTCCCATGTTGAAGTGTCCAACTCTGATTAGGTGGTCCCACATATGCTATGGTGATGCAGCGTGCCTAGATAGTACTTAGTTCCACGTGGCATCGTGGGACTTGTCGCAAGTTAAGTGCGGGACCCCCCTTGTCAAGTCTAAACCACATGTTAAGTGTGGATAAGTCTTGGCCGTCATATATTTAAGGATGGACAAAGATCCACTATATATTCTGGAGTAGAGAGAGGCTCCGGGAAGCTTTAGTGATGTACAAAAGAGCATGGAGAGGCTGAAGTCCGGAGGACTAGGTTCCAACACCGGTCACATGGTAAGGTAAAAGGGAAAACAAGAAGCACCGAGGTTCTGGAAGTGAATAAGCCCATGACAAATCGACAAATATTTTCCCCTGTAAACCCTTCTTCCATTGCCATGTCATTTCCAAAGGATGATGATCGAGTCCACGATAGTGCCATGTTGGATGGTACGAGGAAAGTGAAGCCACGTGGCAAAGTGGGTGGCCATTCACTAATGACACCCCAAAAACTTCATAAGGCCATAACTCTCGAACCAAAACTTAGTTTTGGACGAGTTTATAGTCGTTGGAAATCTCTCAAAGAGCAGAAGGAAATGGTTCCCTTATCTGAGGGATTCAAGAAGCTACGAAACCGAGGAAAATATATACCCCATCCCTTAAAAAGGTACTTAGGGTTCGAGTGTGTTATAAGACTAGTTTCATTTGAGGGACCCATGCCATGGTGAGTGGGATCATTCAAGCAATGGGAGGGGGGTAATTGGGGGCTATGAATGATTAGAGATTTGATAGATCATTGAACCACTAGAGGGGGATAATTGAGAATTTCAAATGATATAATTTGGAAACTAGGAGGGGGATAACTAGGGGCAATAGATGATGGAATATTAGATCATTCATTTGAGCACCAAGATGGGATAACTAGGCTATAGATGATGAGATATTTAATGGAGATCAATTGATGTTCTTATTGAAATTTATTGACTTAGTATGTTTTGATAGTGTTGTAGTTGCATAATCATTTTCCATTACATAGGTATAGTCTAGATCAATATAGTTTACTTGTTATTGATATGTGGTTTGGGTAATTGTGTGTTTGATATTTTTGAAAAATGCCTCAATATAATCTAGTTCATAATGAATTAGGACACACACACACATAGAACTGAAGCCCTTTGTATTAGGCTATGAGGTCAATGAGAGCATCACAAATGAGGAAATCAAGCTAGTTGACTATTTTGAAGATCCCATTGAAGGATGGACATATGGTCTTGTGATGGGACAAAACCCCTAGTCTTTAACAGTTTTGAAAGCAAGGGTGGAATACATGGTGAGGACCTTAGAAAATTAGACTTGGAAGTAAAAGAGGGTGCTACATATCACATACAATTCATGTGAAGGATTGTAAAATTTAATAACATCTCTAGTACAAAAAATATCTTGGTGGAGGATGAGCTTTAGTCTACGAACATTGATGATGGAATTGGTGTCAGATGCGTTGAACAATCTAATCAATCTCATGGTGGTTCTGCTAAGGTTTTTTCATGTCAGGTTAATGACTTGGAACCAAGTCCAGAAGATGGAATTTCATATTTGTGCTCAAGGAATAGGTCTCTTTGACACTCTAATAATTGTAGAGCTTGGGGGGTTGATTCAAACGGTAGAGTAAAAGAATTGTAGGGTGGAAAGCAAAAATTTGTTAACTGTCAAGTGGAGGAATTGAAGGAGTGGGAGTAGCTTGTAAAACCAAGTGAAGGGTTTACATTTTATAGGAACTAATTTGGGTGGAGGTCTAGGAGGTAAAGATAAAAGAGTCAAAGGAAAGAAGAATCCCTAAAAGGTGAAGGAAAATCATTCAAACAAAGGAGGAAAAGGTAAGCATGGTAGTTGGAGAGGACCTATGAGTTAGCCAAGTTATGGAATATTTTTGGAATCCTTGTTATGCATGTTCATTAGAATACACATGGCAGAAGACTTCGTAAACTCTTGGTTGTAGAAATTTTGGAAACTATTCATACATTACAAGCATAAATTTCATATCATGGCTCATGGATGGATTGGATTCTTGTTTCAAATTGAGGAGGATGCAAGAAATATTTTATCCTAGAGTTAATTTTGGGGTACATCCTA
Organism: Picea engelmannii; assembly: GCA_009831015.1. Classification (NCBI taxonomy): domain Eukaryota; kingdom Viridiplantae; phylum Streptophyta; class Pinopsida; order Pinales; family Pinaceae; genus Picea; species Picea engelmannii. The sequence goes on along the minus strand of ML780849.1, from coordinate 290,378 downwards.
TTTGGCCTTGAAACCTTGTCATGCTTGCTTTGATTTGAGAGCCAAATTTCCTACCAAAATTCCATTCTAGGTGAAAGTTCCAATCCTACCATTGGAGTTTCATATAAAAAATTTAATGGGAAATCTAGGAAATGCTTTGGGTAAGTTTATCATGGTAGATCCCTCCTTCAAATCCATTGTTTTTAGAATAATGGAAAATGTTTGAGAAGAAATTAATACAAAAGAATGGTTAGTGGAGAGTGTGGTTGTAGAGGTGGGTGGTATAATTCATATTCAATGATTTGGACTATTGTGTAAGGATATCCCATGACACCCACCGAGCATGTGTGCTCCTTGAGAAGGTTCGAAAATGGATGGATGAAGAGCACAAGGAAGGGAGAAATCGGTTGGGAGAACAAAGACGTTCATATGTGGGAAGGAGCACCTGGGGCACATGATGGTGATGCACAACACAAAGGGGGCACACACCTTACTTGCCTTAGAATGATTGATGGAGACTTGGGTTACATTTGGGCAAGGCGAGGCAACTTGGGAGCATGACCAAGGAGTGGACTCATTTTCCCTCGGAAACATGGCACGTCAGAGAGGTTGGATGACCCAATCTACACACTCATGAGTAGTCATGATGATCGAAACAAAGAAAGCACAAGGAAATGGGCGCATGCCTAAGGATGGGGTGCATTGGTCCATGAGATAGACGATTTATGGGTGCACCGAGTCCATGGAAGGTCACGACGAGTTGGTTGAGTGTGGGTTCGCGAAGGGGTGCGACACCCCCAAGAGACACATCGGTTCACACAAGTGATCCTTGGAGCTTCTATAAGAGTAAGGACACACAACAAAGAGGATGCATAAAGCATTTTCGAAATATCTTTAGAGAGCAAGTTTGAAGAGAGTCCACGATAATAAATTGAGGCAGAGTTTCCAAGATGGAAGACAAGTAGCCAAGAATTGGACGTTTTGGAGGTTTTGGGGAAGTCTTGAAAACACAGGTCTTTGGAGGCATGTGTGCGGGACATAACCAAAATCTAAGTTAGCTTGGTGAAAGTCTATGGAAACTAAATGACAACAAGTATGAAGTTGTGGGAACGTCTGAGGTGCATTTCATGGAGTTGCAAAGACAGTTGAGATAGAGAGTCTTATGGTGACAGATCTATTCTTGAGTGTCTTGGTGAGGTGAGGCAAGTTGTTTGACTCCTCCCTATTGTAAACCAAGGTGATAGTGCTCATTGTAATTGTTTCACAATAGCAAAGACTTAGTTGGGTGTTAGGCATGGTTTGTATCACCAAAGCTATTTCTGAGTTTGTCTTCATTTTTGTTCCACAATTGTTCTCTTGTTCATGGATGCATACTTTAAAAAGACTAAGTGTTAAATTGTGTTAACAATTGTCTAAGTAAGAAAGAGTTGCGCGAGAGTAGGAGGGTGACTTGCTGGTAGCCTCGAATGGAGTATGGATATTCTCTAGGTGAATATGTGTAGTCTGGATGAAGTATTCTTGGTGTGCCAAGAAACCAATTAAGAACCATCACGGTGTCGCATGCCCTTAAGAAATGAACGATCACAAGATTCATTTGGGCGTCCTGTGGGGTCGTGATAGGTGGTATCAGAGCCCACTTGACTCTTCACCACTATTGCAGTTGGAATAGTTATGGGGAAGACAAAAAACTTGTTTGGTGAATCAATATAGGTGAAATCTTGGTGAGTGATCGATGGAAAAACCAATCAAAGAGACAACTTGAGTGCAGACTTGGTGGGTTGTGACAAGGTTGAGTTGCGAATGCGACTAAAACTCCTGGGAATACCTGTTTTCACTCCTTGAGCAGGCCCAGAATAAGACAAACAAAGAGTTTAGTGGATGAATGAAGCAATTGGGAAGGGAGACAAATGTGGGACTATCACAGACTTATCGCAGGCCTAATCACAGAAGTAACCGCAGAAGTTGAAGAGAGTCTTAATACAAAATCTTGGGTGCCTTGGTCAAAACCCTTCACAAGTAAAGTGAATATATTTGGGGGGCCATCCATGGAATATGGAAGTGACACCGAGAGGGAGCCCAAGACTCGGAATATGAAGGACCAGATCTCTACCTTAGAGAGAACTGTCAGGCAAATGACAGATGCATTGTGCCAACATGGTGAGAAGGTTGATCAGATGGATTCTAAGATGGGTAAGATGAGGTGTGGATTTAACAATGTCATTTGGGAGTGCCAATCAACTTCATATATGATGAATGACACCTTGAACAATAACATTCAAAGTAGACTCGAGAAAGTGGAGGATGGACTTGTCGAAGTAACTCAGAAGTTGAGATACCAAGATGACACCATCACACTATTGAAACAAGATTTGGCTAATGGAAAGGGCTATGCTATCATGCCAATGAGAATCAATATAAAGGAACCCAAGCCATATGATGAAACTCACAACTCTAATTTTTTGGGAAACTTATGTTGGGACATTGAGCAGTTGAAAGGAAGTTCGGACAAAGCCAAGGTGAATGTTGCAGTGATATTCTTAACAAGAACCGCTAAGATTTGTTGGATAAACTGAGCGGAAGACTTGGCAGTTGGGAGAACCATTGAAAAGATCGAAAACTGGGCAAAGATGAAGGCATAGTTTGGTCCCAGGAACCAAGCATGGATCGCAAGGAATCAATTTTTGACTCTCAAGCACACTAGTAAGATCCAATCCTACATCAAGGAGTTCATAGGGCTCATGTTGGAGATCAAAGACATGTTTGAAGAAGACAAAATTTTCCACTTAATGAATGGTCTACAACCGTGGGCGCAAAGTGAGTTATGATGAAAGAACATGTAGACACTTGTAGTAGCAATCACTGCAGTGGACAATCTATTGGACTTCCAGGGTGAACCCAAGACAGTTCCTAGAAACAGTGGTGCGAAGCAACATCAAGGGAAGGGGAAGAGGAAAGACAAAGGAAAACTAAATATGTCCAAGGGAAGCGAATAAAATTCCAAGCAAACAAATGCGGTGAAAGAGAAGAAACTGATTTTGTGTTGGATTTATGCCAAGGAGCACTATGCAAAGAATTGTCCCTTGAAACATAAGTTGAATGCTTTGGAGAAGGTATGAAACCCATATGTTGGAGTATTTTAGGTCATGAACACTATCATGGAGGATGAATCCACGGAGAGCCAAGATCAAGACAAGATGAAACTTTTCTATGTGTAGGCCGAACTCAATGGGAAGTTAGTGTTAGCCATGGTGGAAAGTGGGGCGACTCATAACTTATTGATGGAAGACAGGGTACAGAGGATTGGTTTGCAGCTTGAAACAATGCAAACAACCTTCAAAACAGTCAATATAGGCATGGAGAGAGTTGTTGGTGTGGCTAAGGACATCTTGTTGAAGCTTGGTGACTGGTGCAAAAAGACGAGTTCCCATGGACAATTTTGAATTTGAGTTAAGACAAGAGTTCATGAGGAAGTAAAAAATAGCACTATTTCCCCACATGAACAGTTTGGCCATTTTCTTAGGACATACTCCATGTTTGATTCCTACCATAAGGAGGAAGGAAGGAGGCATGTGGATGTCTTCCTTGTAGATGGTTGTTGCGGACAATCGGAGCAAGTCTTGTAGAGCTGAAATTGGATGATGGTTGGACATTCTAATGTAGAAAATGAAAGGAAACTCTTGTCAGTGGAACAAAGGCTTGTTGATGTTGAAGAGATATGTGAAGATTTGTCTAAGACAATGAATGGCTTGGCTAATTACTGTTTGGAAGTCAATGAGTGGCAAAGGAAATTAGAGGAAGTCACAAAAATGAAGATGTTGGAGAAATTCGTTGAATAGGAGAAAAAACCATTCTTGGACCAAGAGGACGCAAGGGAGACACAACAACCTTGGTGGAAGAGAACCAAGGAAGGAGTTGATTCCTCCTCTAGAAAACTTGGACATGGTGAATGGCCGTATGATCCTGAGATAGAATGACTCATGGAAGAGTGTGAAGGAAACATCGGTTCAAGTGTACCATTTCTCATGGTCTGTTGAAATGGATACTTGACACTAAGAGGGGGGGGGGTGAATCAGTGTCACAAAACTTTGGACAATTTTCCACTTTTCACAAATTAACTAAACAACAAAAAATTATTTCATTTTCTCAATCAATATATAAAAAGAATAAATATTTTATTTATTTATTTAACTTGAATGAATACATAAGATCAATCTTTGAAGATCATCTTCAAACAATTATGAGAGACCCAACTCTCTATTACAAGACCCATCTTGTAGTTCTCATATCCAACTGAGAAATGAGGAATCCAACCCTCATACAAATTCCCATCTTGTTAAACTCAGATCCACCTGAGATGTGAGGAATCCAATCCTCATACAAGACCCAACTTGTAAACATGCACCAACCTGATAGAATGAAATTTCATTCAATCCATTATATATAAATATATATACTTCAACAAATTCAACTACACTATCTTCTCACCATTCTTTCTTATTTATATAGTCTTCCAACTGGTGTGAATTTGAATCATTGTGTCTTTTGATATTTGAACCGTTATACCTTTTCATTTAAATGATAATATTAATCTTTAAATAATATCATTTTTCCTTTTATCCTTTATTCATAATGCTCATGAATTAACTCTCTTTTAATCATGAATGTGTGTCGATTCTTTTGTCTTCATGAGTTGATCACAGACCTAGATTGACTCATTATATCGTACTCATGCTTCTATTGTGTTCTCAATTCACCAACAGATCATATTTTATATTTTATCAATTCTCTATATTGTTCTAGTGTTAACTCTCTGATGGGTGTTATATATGCACTAAAAACCCTCAATTAAATTGTCAACCTGAGGTAAGTAAACTTAGAGTTGTAGCAAAATATATGCCAAGGTAGAAGGGTATGTAGTAGTATAGTATAACTAAGAAGGTGACTATCTAAAGGCTAATCTATTCAAGAAAAACTATCTAATGAGAAAACCATATTAAGCAACTTGAAACTATGTAACCTAAGTACTTTTGGGCCAAGGATCGATGGATAGTTCTAAGAAAACAAGTGAAAACTCTACTTGAAGCAAACTAGTTCAACAATAAGCAATAAGCAACTATTGAAGCATAACAATAAGCAAATAACCAAACCAAACTATTTTAACTTGCCAACCTACATTCAATGAGAAAATACCCTATAAAGCAAGTAAACAAACAAGCAAACAACTATTCTACTAAAGCAAGAAAACAAGTAAGCAAAGACAACTAACTAACCTATTAAAGCAAATAGACAAGTAAGCAAAACAACTAGCTAACCTATTAAAGCAAATAGACAACTAACTACTCTAAGATAACTTCTACTACAAGTAATCAAATTAAAACTTCTCATTGAACAACTATCTAGCCTAAGAGGCAAGTGGAATATATTATTAAAAATTCAAAACTATTTATAATTCATGAAAGGAAATCTATTTAATTGAAAGCAAGAAAGACTAGCAACTAACCTTTAATCTATGCTAAGAAAAATGTTCTCTAACCTATCAAAGCAAAAGAGTATCTATCCTACATCATCAATAAAACTATCTTCTAAGTTATGAAAGCAAGAAACTATATCTTTTGATCTATGAAAGCAGGAAACTAAATATTTTAACCTATGAAAGCAAGAAAACTATCCTTTAACCTATGAAAACTCAAATATAGTGTTGGTGGTTGTGTGAATGTCTCTGGTGTCGTAGGATATCTCGATGGCACTTGAAAACAAAGGATAATTCAAGATGGATAAGTTCAACACTGATCTCAATAGCAAAGTGAAAGGTTTGGATTAAACAATCCAATGAGAATTTATCCATGACATAAACAATCATCAATTACCCTGCATATTCATTTATTAACCATCAACAATATAACGAGATCATCATTGTACTTCTACACTATGTAAGCAAAATTCATACTTAAACTCAACTATTAACTAAGAAATACAATTGCAATTTAACTCCAGGAAAGAAAATGCATAAAGTGAAGCTATGCTACATCTATCTTAGTAATTCAGACTACAATAAGGAAAATGCTTAAGAACATAAATTTAAAACATGACAAAGTAAACTACCAAATACATTAGCCAACAACTTATTAAACAAGATCTATATAAAAATAAGATAAGCAAGCTATAATTAAAAACTTAAATTAACCCTATCCATCCACCAAATCCTTGTTAAAGAGAACCCAAATTAAAACTCTGTTCTACTATATTTAAAACTCCGTTTTTAAATTCAACTCTAAAATCATAAATAAAATCGTAATCTAATATCTAATTGCACATGGGGTTAGTCTAGGAATTTGCAAATTCGTTCCTAACTACAAGATCAATGCATGCTAACATAATCTGTCATACTAACCTGCAAAAAGAGAATCAAAGCAATTAAATTATAACAGCAAACTAATTAACACAATGAAAATGCATGTACAGGAAATAAAGAGAACAACTAAATTATGAAATGCATAAACAACACAAAGAACAGTTACCAGACTACTGGTGGCCCCCCCCAACAAGTTGTGTTCACTTTCTAAAAGCACACCACGAGCTCAACAAGATGAATTCACCATAAAAACTCAAAAACCCAGTTCTTATATAATCTAGCAATGTAAAATAGCAAAATAGAGTAAATCGTGTTTCTCTCTATCACACTGATACTTCTAATGCTTAAATTCTATCTGACCACCACGGTGGTATTTATAATGTTTACAGACCAAGTGGTCGACCACAGGAGGGTCAAACCACTTCTAAATTCGGCAATTTACATTAAATGATGCCCTAACTGCTGAAACAGAACGAGCCAATAATTGCCCTGTTGAACAACTAAAACTAAGTTGTCAGAAGTTCAATAGCTAGAGGGGGAAAGCATGAAAAAAACCCACGTTCCCGATTCACCCATCACTGGCTACCAATACCATAGTAAAAAAGTTGCCCTCCATTTTTGTGCAAGACGTGGTGCTGGACGCAGTGTTGGATCAGGTACTGGATCGAGTGTTGGAAGGAGTGTTGGACTGAGTGCCAGAAGCAGAAACGTGGTATGTTTTCTCCCTGTAACACCAAAAAACATGAATCAGATCCTTGGAAGTGTAAAAACATGATGAATTATACTTAATAGTATCATTAAACATGAATCATACGTACCTAGTGTAGATCATACCATTTTAGCATAAAATTCTTCAAAAATCTCCTTCAAAATGTGAAAAAGACATATGCACATTCGACAAAAAGTGTCTAATAACTATCATAAATTGTTCATATCTTGGGCCCAACATTACCCCCACACTTACGATTTTGCAGGTCCCACTACAAACAAAAATAAGTTACCCATCGTGACTAGGCTTGCTGAGGAGGATCAACTTTGGAAGCTTCTCCTTCTTGCTGTGAAGACTTAGGCATGTGCCTCTTATGTTGCTTCAACTGTGCTCTGATGCTGCGGTTAGATTTGGTCATCTCATCAACAAACCATTGAAGAGAGTTAACCTTTACTTGGAGGACTGCATTATCATGATGAAGGTGTGCATCTATTTTCTTCCATTCCTCCAACTGTTGGAGAAGCTGGTGGTTTTCTTTTTGTAGCTTCTCTATGGTTGGGGTAGAATTGGTGATCTCTAAGGAAGGCTTAGATCCTTTGAGGGATGTGGACAATCTATTAGTTTTAGGATCTAGAGTAGGCAAGGGTGAAGTAGGAGTGATGGGGGATTGGTAAGGAGAGGTAGGCTCTGATTTTGTCTTTCTTAGTGGATCTAATCCATCCGCAGAAACTTCCTTAAGTATCTTATGAGGGCTCTCAAGATTGGAGGACACTTGGATAGGATCTGAAGCAGGCATGGGTTTTGCATAAGGTTTGGTTCTTGTGCTCCGGGTACTCTTTCAAGAGGGTCCTTTAACAAATCGATTGGCTCCCCTACTATTTGTGGGAATGATGGGAAAGTCTTGTTGGATTACTTCTTGGAGATTTTTAGGTGTAGGATCAAGAGAGATTGAAGGTATTGGGGGGTTAACAATAGGCTTCTTTTGGTCTTTGCTCTTGGTCTTTTTACTCGATGAAGAAGTAGGGATATCAACAAGATTTTTGTATTGTTCTGGCAAATAGAGGGTTTGTGCAAGGGGGTTTGGAGTTCTTGGAGAGCAAGGCTTGGATGGAGAGATAATTTTTATTCTAAGTGGATTTTTGTCGGTCCTAATTGTCAAGTGAGGGTTTGCAAATTGGTAGATAAAAGCATCCCAAGTTTTCCCCTACTTCTCTAGTTCGGCTAGAACAAGGAGTTTGATCAAGCCATGGTGAAAGAGACTATTGTGGGGGTTAGTCACATTCTTCCTCACTTGAGAAGACATCTTCTCCAAGATTTTTAGAAAATAGAAGGGGAAGTTCAAAGGTTTGTTGAACAGAAAATGAGCCAGCAATCTAAAATGACAAGCTTTGAAAGTGGAGTATCTACCTTTGCAGGTAATCAACCTTGTGATGATGATAAGGGGGTTGATCAATTCCACCTTTATCCACTTCCTAGAATATCCTTTTTCTCCTGAACTATTCTTGAATTCAGGCTTAAAAACCATGTTATAACGTTAACACAACAATTGGTGGTTTTTGAACCATCTATCTCCCATTCTTGGGAGCTTTGTAGCTGCAGCAATGGACACTTCTGAGACTTAAAAGGTAAGATACCCTACATGTGTTGTCTTCCCATCGAAACTGAGGGAGAATTGCATGGAGAGGTCGTCATCGTGGTCCTGCAAGTTAGACAGAAATGTCCCCCAGCCTGCGTGCAAAAACACATCCTTGCACTATGCAAATTCGGGAATGGCAAAGAGATCCACATAGGAAGAGGGTTCGTACCTCCTAGGCATTGTGGCAGAGGCGAAATTCACCAGGCAAGGGTGCGAACAGGCCAAGATATGGCATGAATTGGGCATGGTGTGAGCGTGATTTGAAAGGGGGAAGAGATGGCAGAGGTTGGGTGCAATTTCTTAACGCAGGGCAGAGAAAATGGCTAGGGCGAATGGAGATAATGGTTGCCCAACCCAATTTTTAATGCGCCTATAGTGGAGTAGGCTTCACACATGTGCGCATGGGTTTTCATGTGTGGAGAATTTGAATTCGACGACTCATTTTTGGAGGTAATACAATGATGCACAGTTAGATCAATGTCCAAGTCTTTTGACTTGGAAATTTGATCATGAACATATAAAGCATATTCAATCAATTGCCTGCAACCAATTCAATTGAATGCAATTGAGTTATGGTTACCTAGAATCTAGGACAGTTACTGGTGTGTAATTCATATGGTACTTCGTTCGACACCTCATATGACATTTCATATGGCACTTCATATGGTACTTCATACAGTACCTCTGTGTTAAGTACATTTATACTTCTTATGATGGATAGCCTGCAAATTTGAAGTGTTTTTGAGAATCACAGTGGTAAATGAGTAGAGGTAGAATGTTCCCTTGCTATTGATTTTTACATCATGCTCACTCAATTCTCTTGCATATGACATATAATGTCAAACCTACAATGAATAGATTATAACAAGTAAAAACATGTATTGTCAAACCTACAATGTACATCTTGTAATGAAAGATAAACCTATAAAAGTGGTCCGATATGTTAGGAAATTTATAGCACACAAGAGTTTAGCATTTCAAACATAACATGACTATTAATGTAATAACCGGTATCATAGAAATAATACAAAAATTCTTGCAAAGTTGTATTTCTCTAGGCAATGATCATTTGTCAGCTCATGAATCCCTCCCCCACACCTAAGTATTGTGACACCTCACAATCAAAAGTATAGGAAACCAGTTAGTATCCCCCAATAGCCGAAGATTTATAGTATGTCAAGTGTAGAAATAAATTTCACAAATTGGTCTGACGAGACGGTTAGAAGATGGCCCCACCTATAGGATAAGAGATCCTATATATAGATAAGAAGAGATAGGCAAAAGAGTTTCAGGATAGTCTTAGAGTTATTTTCCAATGGAAAGTGTATGAGATTCATTAAACTTAGCTTAACCACACATACTTCATGTCAGCTTTGTCTGCAAGTAATGCTACACATCAGGACAAGTTTAAATTTATTATTTATTTTTGTCAAATTACCATCGTCGCTAGGTATAATGCCCCACTTCCAGCAATCCTGTTCAGTACTCTGACGGGTTTACCTAGTCATACCATAGGCCGGTACCCGCTGCCAGCAGACTTGTTTAGTATCCCGGTGGGTTAGCCTCTTAAACCCTCAGAGACTGGCCCTCCATCTCTTAATATTTTAGTATAAGATTGCTTTATGAAAGAAGATGGGGGAACAACTCTGAAAACAAATTTTTTTTTTTTCAATTGGGATGGTATTTATGTTAGAGGATGAATTTCCGTTATATTACTTAGTGATTGTCCTGATGTAAGGGGTACTTAAGTGGACATGGCCTATCTAAAGATACGATATAATCAAGCTATTTAGTGTGTAGTGGATGGTACCATTGAGAAAGAACATAAAGGTATCTCTAGACTCAACTTACTTTCTTCCTTTGTAGTTATTGTGATGTTTCCATTACTAACCGCTAATTAGACCTCCTTGTTACTCTTTGATAAAGACACTTGACTCACTTACTCAGGTTTCTTGGAAAATTGTACGAGAGACCTCTAGGCTTGATAGTTATGGCATCACTTCCTTATACAGTGGTGAAGAGTTTCAAGAGAAACTACTTTAGAATGCCTAAAAATGAGAATTCTTGAAAAAATATGGCTAATTACAATAAGTCAATATTCATTTGATGCTTTAGCAGACACAAAATTCAAGTGTAACAATTTTTGAAGAAAGATCCTTGAAACTATGTACTCCTGGTGAAATAAATACTTATAGAATTCTCTAGAATTGCCTTATTAACAAAATTCAAAAATTATTTACATATATATAATAGGAAATTCAAAAAAATTTCAAGAACAAGGGGGGACTTCCCCATCTAATAAGGCCAATGCCTTGTCGGTTGACATGACCTGTAGAAATTCCTCTCTGGAAATGGGCTTATGATAAAATTTAAGTCGGTGTCCATTTACCACAAAGGAGACTTGTCCATCGCCAATTGTTTTAATTTTTATAGCTCCATTTTCATATACAATGTCTACCTCGTAAGGGCCCAACCACCGGGTGGTGAGTTTTCCTTTGAAGGTTTTTAATCGTGAATCAAACAATAGAGCCCAATCACCAGGTTGGAAGTGTTTCTTCTTAATAAACTTTTCATGCCACTTGTTCCTCTGGTTTTGGACTAATATTGTCTGTTGGATGGCATCTTGCCTGATTTCATCCAACTCATTTAATTGTAGGGCTCGTTGCTTCTAAGCCTCATCTAGGTTCAATCCTAATTCCGCGGCAATATGGAAGGTCCTTACTTGGAATTCTATTGGTAAAAGTACTTGTTTCCCGTACACTAGCTCATAAGGGATATTCCTAGTGGCATTCCTCCAGGTAGTTCGGTATGCCCACAAAGCCTCTAGGAGCCTATCAGCCCAATCCCGGTGATGTAATTGAACAATCTTGGTCAAGATGGATTCCATAAATTTGTTTGTGGATTCTACCTAACCATTGGCTTGCAGGTGGTATGGAGAATATTAACAATGTTTAATCCCATATTTATCTGTTAGCTCTTTCATCAGCTTAGAAGTGAATTGAGTGCCTTGGTCGGTAACAATTTCACAAGGGACACCGAAGAGGGTAAATATGTCTTCATAGATAAATTCGACAACAGATTTCTCTATAGCCCTGAATAGAGCTTTTGCCTCTACCCATTTGGTGACATAGTCTGTACAAACCAAAAATATAGTTCTTCCTACGAGACATGGGTGAAATTGGTCCTACAAAGTCGAGGGCCCATTTTTCGAAGGGTTCTATCATAACTTGGGCACACAAAGGAATTTCGTCAGTTGACATAGGTCTTCCTATCCTTTGGAAACTATCACAACTTCTCACATACTTGGCAGCATCTTTGAAAATGCTAGGCCAATAGTAACCTGAATGTAACGCCTTATATGTTGTACGTTTGTCAGAAAAATGGCCACCACATGGCCCATCATGACAACTTCTTAGTATCTCAGGTACCTTGTCCTCTCGAACACATCTATGAATAATCAAATCAGGACCTGTGCGAAAAAGATCATGACCAACCCAAGAGTAATTAACACTTTGTGTAATAGTTTTCCTCTTTTCATGAGGTGAAAAATGAGACGGTAACTTCCTAGTAGCCAGATAGTTTTCCATATCTACAAACCATGGGGTATTGACAGAAAGGGAAAAGAGGTGCTCGTTTGGGAAACTATCATCTACAAGGATATCATCATCCTCATTTTTTATTCCGGAAAGAAAATCAGCTACTACATTATCCTTACCAGGTCGGTCAAGCACAATGATATTAAATTCTTGCAATAACAAAAGCCACCTAGTCACTTGACCATTAGTTATGAGTTTATTCATGAGGAATCTAATGGCAGAATGATCGGTATGTACAAATACTTCATAACCTGTAATGTAATGCCGAAACTTGTTAATAGCATGAACAACTGTCAATAATTCCTTCTTGGTAACTGTGTAGTTTAACTCGACAGGGGACAAGTTCTTGCTCACAAAATAAATGGTATATGACTGTTGGTCCTTTTTCTTCCCTAATACCCCTCCTATTGAGGTGTCAGAGGAATCAGTGGATATATGAAATGGGAGATTCCAATTGGGCCCTCTAAGAACTAGTGTCACAGACAGCTTATCTTTTAGGGTTTCAAAGGCAGTTTGACACTGCTCAGTCCAAAGAAAATCAATATATTTTATTAGTAATCCAAACATAGGTGCAACAATCTTTATAGAATTTTCAATAAACCGTCGGTAATATCCGGCATGTCAAAGAAAGATTCTCACCTCTTTCTGAGTCTTGGGGGGTAGAAGTATGACGATGACCTCAATCTTTGCAGGATCGACTTTTATCCCTTCAAAAGAAACATGATGTCCTAGAACCACTCCTTCAGTTAACAAAATTTTTCACTTTTCATGGCTTAGAGATAGGTTCATTTCTTGGCATCTGATGAGGAATTTTTCTAAGTTGTCTAAGGCTTCCTAGTAAGTGTTGCCATAGACTATGAATTCATCCATGTATACCTCCACACAATCATGAACAAGATCGGCAAATATCCCTAATACTGCTCGTTGAAATGTGGCAAGAGCATTACACAATCCAAATGGTAAGACCCTATAGGCATAGGTTCCCCAAGGACAAGTAAAGGTAGTCTTGTCTTGGTCCTTGGGTGCTATAAGAATCTGGTTGTACCTACTGTACCCATCTAGAAAGGAAAAATACTTCTTTCCAGACAAGGCATCCAGAACTTGGTCAATGAAAGGGAAAGAAAAGTAGTCTTTTAGAGTGGCTTTGTTGAGTTCTTGGAAATCAACACAAATTCTCCATATCCCTATCACTTTATTTGGAACCACTACAAGTGGGGATACCCACTTACTATCGGATATGGGATAAATGAATTAGACATTTAACAACTTTTGGATCTCCTACTTGACTATATCTTTAAGTGTTGGGTTCATCCTTCTCTGAGGTTGCCTAATAGGTGTTACTTCCCCTTGGGTATATATGTGATGGATGCATGTGTCGAGGTGTATACCTTTCATGTCGGTGTATTCTCAGGAAAATGCTCCTGATTGTTCTTTAATGATATCTACTAATTATTTCTGTTGGTCTGCATCTAGCCTGGAGTTTATACGTAAAAATTTCCCTGGACTAATATTGTAGGGCATAGTGTAAGACATGGCAGACTCATCTATATCGAAGATAAAATATGTCAAAGACAAAATGGATGGGTCTAATTGTTCTTGAAATTCTTCCCCAAACATGTACTCAAATTGGGGAAAATACTGTGGAAAATCCACACGTGATAGCAGAAATAAACTGGTTTAGCACATTTTTTGTTGTGTGCTCCTGAAGTTCCCTTGCATGGTCACTTGGAAATATGGGTTCTTCCTAGTCCTCATTCTCATATGGACATTCAATCCACCATAGATTCTCCATAATTGATCCAGGTGGATATCGGTGGCCACTCACCTTCTCCAACTGGCCCAAAACATGTTTCTGGCAATTTTGGTAATTTACTATTTTTAACAGTTTTTAACTTCCGAGGCCATTTTGAGGCCATAAACGATGGTTTTTGAGAAAACGGGGAGCAACATGGATCGTAGATCAATGTTTCTCCATCCAAAAGTTGTATTTCTCGGATAGATCTTTCCAACGAGCTATCACACGCCTAAAACAGAGATCGTATGCAAAAGTTACGACCCTGGGAAGTTGATGCACCAACTTACCCAAACGGGGCCCACATGACTTTTGGCGCTTCATCTCCTAGGGTTAGGTTTTTGGATGTCTA